>JAPPVO010000014.1:68623432-68757092 GCA_030407325.1 Camellia japonica | reverse complement strand
GCAAGAAGATGGTGGATGTTAATGCGTGAGAATCATAAGACATTGGCTAGATGCAAAACCTGGAAATTTTCTACGACAAGTACTTTCCACAATGTATCCGCGACAGGAAAGTATCGGAGTTCATGGAACTTAAACAAAACAGCATGACAGTAGCTAAGTATGAGGCCAAGTTCACTGAGTTGGCCAAATTTACACCACATGTGGTCGATACCAACTACAAGAAAGCGAGGCATTTTGAAGGAGGGCTTCGAGATGACATCTTAGAAAAGGTGAATGTTCTCAAGCTGGAAACCTACATTGGGGTGCTGGACCGGGCCATAATATCATAAGCTAACATAGCCAGACAGGCCAAACCAACAACTGATTGGAAAGGTAGTAAAAGACAGGGCTTCTTTTCGAAAAAGAGATTTTCAAAGAAGTAGAATACAAGCTCCTCAAGTACTTCGAATTCTTCCCGAGATACATCTCCAATGTGCAATATTTGTAGTAAAAGGCATCACGGAGTTTGTTACCGTGTGTCAGGAGCTTGCTTTAAATGTGGTAAAACAGGGCATATGGCTAGAGATTATAATCAGAACAGTGGAAGGTTAACTGCTAGTTCAATCGCATCAATCCCAAAACCGGGAAATACTACGAGGCCTACTACCACTGGAGATACCGTGAGACAAGGGAGAGTTTTTGCGTTTGTTCCGGGCGATACACGGAACGCCGAAGCCATTGTCTCAGGTACTATCTCTATATGCAATCAGGATGCTTTTGTATTAATTGACTCCGGATCAACACATTCTTTCGTAACTTGTGTATTTGCATCTAGACTGAATAGACCTCTAGAATCATTGCCATATTTGCTATGTGTATGTGCTTCATCCGGGGAATCTGTGTTGTGTACATCGATATATCGATTTTGCGCCATGCGTATTGGAATGCTATTCTATATGTAGATTTATATAACCCTTGGACTTTAGACATTTTGATGTAATTCTGAGCATGGATTGGTTAACTAAATATTGTGCTACCTGTGTAACGAAACGGGTTGTATTTAAACCACCGGAACAGGAAGAAATTGTGTTTGTGGGTAATGGGGTAGTGCCTCCACCTTATTTGATATCTGCAATGAAAGCATGTAAATTGACCAGGAAAGGATGCCAGGGTTATTTGTGTTGTGTACTATCTGAACAATCTGTGAATGTGGAATTGAACAGTATCACTATTGTTAATGAATTTTCAGATGTGTTTCCAAATGAATTGCCAGGGGAATTAGTGGACAGGGAGATATAATTACTATTGAGGTAATGCCAGTCACTCAACCTATTTCCAAAACTCCCTATAGGATGGCTACTACTAAAATGAAAGAACTGAAAAAACAATTGCAAGACCTACTTGACAAAGGGTTTATTCGACCTAGTACTTCACCGTGGGGTGCACCGGTGTTATTTGTGAGGAAGAAAGACGGAACCTTACGTTTGTGTATTGACTATCGAGAATTGAACAAGGTGACAACAAAGAATAAATATCCTTTACCTCGGTAATCCAAGGATTACTGGCCGGTTACGACGCTAAACTCATAGGGGTGGATTTGGGTTGTGACAATAAGATTCATTTTATGTAAGTGAAACAATTCATTTTTTTCTTCTTTTCTCGATGTGAGATTATAAAATAAAAATTAAATGAAAACTAGCCAATGGAAATTTTCATAATTGTTTAAGAGTTAACAATTGTTTGGGTGAAAAGTTTATTTCGAATCAAGCAATCTTAGCCATTTAATCACTACAAGAAAAAGCACATTTGGCGACCAAATTTCCCGACTAAAAAAAATTTGATCGCTGAAAGTATAGTTTTCAGCAACCAAAACAGCATTAGTAGCCAAAAGTAAAGCTTTTTGGCGACTAAACAATTTTAATAGCCAAAAATCTACAATTGGCGATTTAAAATAAGTTTGGTCGCTGATTATATGGGTTTTAGTGACTAAAAAATTTTTAGTAGCCCAAGTAAAACTTTTTGACGACTAAAAAATTTTAGTAGCCAAAAATCTACAATTGGCGACTAAAAATAAGTTTGGTCGCTGATTATATAAGTTTTACCAACTAAAAAAATTTTAGTAGCCAAAAGTAAAAATTTTTGATGACTAAATAAATTTTAGTAGCCAAAAGTCTACAATTGGTGACAAAAAAATAAATTTAGTCACCCAAAGTGGTCATTTTTAGCGACTAAAATTATTTTGGTTGCTAAAAGTTAATTTTTAACTTTTATTTTGCTACTAAATAGTTTATTTTACATAAATTATGTAATAAAATAATTATGTTTATAAGCAGCGGATATACCGATCCGTCCAAACCGACCAATCCGATCCGATCCGCTGTATTTTGGATGGATGCGTGATGACGAGCGGATGGTTGCAGATTGATTTTTTTCGATCCGTCTAGTTTTGAACGGATGGCGGATTTGAGATTCATTTGGCCGCAACCGAACTGCCAAACTGCGAAATCCTTACTAATTTGTAAGACTTTATGTTTTTAATTTATTTAGATATTTTGTTTGCGTTTTCAATTGAAAAAAGTTTAAATATTCTGTTAAATATATTATATTGAAAAAGAGTTTTCAACTTGAATATATTTTTTAAATTGAAAAAAATAAATGTATTATTTATCTATATTTTTTGGTTTCTAAATCTAACTCTAAAAGTAATAAATAAAAAAGATGATATATGCTAGTTGGTTTTTGTTTTCAAAAACAGATATAAATGTAACAATACAAAGACATACAATCTCTACTACTACTCTGTTCGTGGTTTTGGTGGTTTGAATTATTTTTATATTTTAAGAACCACATATTGTAATACTTTATGTGGATGAGGCATACTGTGATTGTAATATGTGGATGAGGCATACAGTAATTATAATATTCTAAAATTTTAAGCTTTCTTTATTTGAATGAGGCATGTAGTGATTGCAATACTTTTAAAGTCATTGACTATAATACTTTTTTTTTTTTTTTTGAGGAAGTGCACAAGTTGAATTATATTGAAAATTTATAAAATTTTGAACCGCCAAACTAATTCGCATCCATTCGCCAATCCACCAATCCGCTCAATCCACATCCGCCGGATTGGCAGACGGACGCGGATTGATTTTCTTCAATCTGCCAATCTAGCAGACGGATGACGGATTGGAAGTTTTGTGGCCGCAACCGACCCACGCCCACCCCTAGTTTATACATATACTTTTATATAAATATGGGTGTATGTACTATATAAATAATATATGTCACATATACAATCATGCGGTGCTATAGAGGCGTAGTGGAAAGAATGTGGTGCATAAGGTTTATTGTGCGGGAGGTTGGCGGTTCAAGTCTCCGCAAGAGTAGATCAATTGTTCTACAACTATTTTTTTTTTTTTTGAAGCTTTTGGCGACTAAAGGTGTTGGTCGGCAATTCCTTGACTATTGGCGGCTAAAACATTGGTCGGTAAATATATAATTGACTATTGGCAACCAAAATTTTGGTCGCTAAAGAGTTGCTTTTTGGCGACCAAAGGTTTTTTGGTTGACAAAACCCTCCAAGACCTTTCCTGACATGGTTTTGGCGACAAACATAGCGACCAAAATTTTTGGTCGTAGAATGTCATTGGCGACCAAAAAACAAACAATTAGTAACCAATATTTTAGTTGCTAAAAGTGACTTTTTTTGTAGTGAATATTTAATTAGATCAAACTTTAATTATTTCGAATCAAACAAATTTAACCAATATATTTTGAGAAAACCATTAAAATTACAATTAAACCAGTAAATCAGTCAAATTGAAAACAGTTCACCCTATTGGTGAGGTCAAATGACCAACCAACTTATACAAAAAATTAATTAATTAAAATTCTTAAATTTTATTTTAATTTTAAAATTTAAACTGTCTTGAACTGAAACAACACAACACTACAATATAAAATACACAACACTACAACATAAAATGGGAGCATAAGGTTTATATAGCGAAACAATTCATTTTTTTTCATCATTTTCCTGATGTGAGATTATAAAATAAAAGTTAACAGTTGTTTGTACGGAAGTTCATTTCTAATCAAACAATCTCGGTCGTTTAATTTTTAATAAGGTCAGTCTTAATTTGTTTCAGATCAAACAAATTTAAGCTATATAGTTTGATAAAATAGCTAAAATCGTAGTTAAACCAGTAAATTAGTCAAACAAAAAACGATTCAGCCTAATCGGCTACGTCAAAAGACCAACTAATTTATAACAAAATTAATTAATTAAGACTTTTAAATTTTATTTTAGAATTTAAATCATCTTGAACTGAAACATGTACAATACTGTAATATTAAATGAAAGTATAAGATTCACTTTATGTAAGTGAAATAACTCACTTTTTCTTTTTTTTCTCGATATGGGATTGTAATTATTTTAAAGTTAAATATTATGAGAGTTTCAAAATCTCATACAAAATTATTTTTAAAATCAAAACGTCAATGTGAGATTGTAAAATAAAAGCTAAATGGAAGCTAATTAATGGAAATTTTTGTAATTGTTTAAAATTAAGAAAATAAAAAAATGGTATTAATTATAAGATTTCTCATTAAAAATCTTCTTTTGCTTATATAAATTAGAGAATAAGATTCACTTTATATAAGTGAAACAATTCATTTTTCTTTATTTCTCGATGTGAGATTGTAAAATAAAAGTTAAATGGAAACTAACCAATGAGAATTTTCTTAATTGTTTAAAATTAAGAAAATTCAATAATTTATATAAATTGGAGCATAAGATTCACTTTATGTAAATGAACAATTCACTTTTTTTTTTTCCGATTTGAAATTGTAAAATAAAAGGTAAATGGAAGTTAGCCAATGAGAATTTTCTATAGTTTAAAATTAAGAAAATTCAATAATTTTAGAATGAGAGTTTGGAACTTCTAGAAGGCTTCTCTCTCAAAATTCCATTTATAATATTCACTTTATATAAATGAAACAATTCACTTTTTATTTCTTTTCCCGATGTAGGATTGTAATACTTTATATAAATGAAACAACTTACTTTTTCTTTCTTTTCTCAATGTGAGATTATAATTATTTTAAAGTTAAATATTATGAGTGTTTCAAAATTTCATACAAAATTATTTTTAAAATCAAAATATCTATGTGTGATTGAAAAATAAATGTTAAATGGAAGCTAGCCAGTGGTGATTTTCTTAATTATTTAAAATTAAGAAAATCAAAAAATGAGTATGAGATATTGATCATAAGGCTTCTCATTAAAAATATTCTTTTGATTATATAAATGGGAGCATAAGATTCAGTTTATGTTAGTGAAACAATTTACTTTTTCTTTCTTTTTTAGATGTGGGATTGTAAAATAAAAGGTAAATGAAAGTTAGCCAATGAGAATTTTCTTAATTATTTAAAATTAAGAAAATTCAATAATTTTTATAATAAGGGTTTGGAGCTCCTAGAAGGCTTTTCCCAAAAATCTCATTTTCCTTACATAATATATAGATAGATAGTGAAACAAATTTTTATTTTTTCTTCTTCTCCTAACGTGAGATTATAAAATAAATCATAAACTAATTAGAGTTTTATTTTTATATGGTTAAATGAAAGTTAGGCAATTGAATTTTTTTTAATTGTTCAAAATTACTAAAATCAGTATGAGAAATCACGATTAAACTAGCGAATTGGTCAAACCCAAAATGGTTCAGCCTAATCGGTTAGGTCAAATGACCAACAAACTTATACAAAAATTAATTAATTAAAGCTTTTAAATGTTATTTTAATTTTAATCTTGAATTGAAATATATACAATACTAAGTGAAACAACTCTTTTTTTTTTTTTTTCCGATATGAGATTATAAAACAAAAGTTAACAATTATTTGAACGGAAAGTTTATTTCTAATCAAGTAATCTCAGTTTTTCAATCTTTAATCAGATTAATCTTTAGTTTATTTCAAATCAAACAAGTCTAATCAATATATTTTGATAAAATTGCTAAAATTACAGTTAAAAACCAACACATCAATCAAATAAAAATGATTTAGCTTAATCGATTAGGTCATAATTAATTAATTAAAACTTTTAAAATTTAAATTATATTGAATTGAAACATGTACAACACTATAATATTAAATGGGATGGGAGTATAAAATCACTTTATATGAGTAAAATAACTCTTTTTTTTTTCCCTCTCGATGTGAGATTATCAAATAAAAGCTAGCCAATGGAAATTTTCTTAATTGTTTAAAATTAAGAAAATCAAGAAAATTAGTATGAGATATTGAAATTTTCACAAGGTTCCTCATTAAATGAGATGAGAATAAAAAATTCCCTTTATATGAGTAAAATAATTTATTTTTGTCCTTATTTTCTCGATATGAGATTATTAAATAAAAGTTAGTCAATGAAAAGGGAAAAAGTACTTATTCGAGTAGCAACTGATTGTGTTGTGGCGGTAACAGTATTAATGGAAAGGGAAAAAGTAATTGGTGGAGGAGAGTCCACGGGTAGCATTAGGCTTTACCATTAATTAATTAATTTTAGATGGGGGAGGATTTAGCTTTAATAGAGAGAGAGAGAGAGAGAGAGAGAGAGAGGGAATTGGTGGAAAGTCGGCATCGATGGAGGTGGGAAGTGGGAATAAATGGTAGACGGTCGACGGACGTCAATGATGATGGCCATGGGCATGGGTGATCTTCCAAGCTAAGACAAAGATTCATATGAAATATATCTTTATATAATGTAGTGATAGAATTTTAAAATACAAAATGAGATTTAATTTAGTAACGTGATAATTGCCATATCAGTTTATAAATTTAATTACTTATATAGTTTCACTTTTTACAAAAAAAAAAAAAATTAAGCGTCGTGTGTAAATTGAATTAGAGTACATTGTCATTGTGGGTTATTTATGCTATTTTCAAAGGAAATATCGGCCTAATTGAGTCTAGGTTTGTGCGGATCATCTCATTGTTAGAGCATGCATCAAGATATTGTCTGTTTTGTACTATGGGGTACGCACAGTTTTGTTTTTCATTCACACAAAAGGGTAGGACATGACACACTTCATAAGGTGGGTCAGGAGCCCTAGCGAATTGATGTGGGGCCAAATTTCCACTCTCCATAGTTAGAAGGAAAAAAAGAAGAAGGAAGGGTCAAGTTCAAAGTTGGCACGATTTGATATCGAACTTAAAAATCTCATCACAATATCGATCCTATGGGTTGGGTTTCAATGACTCCATCAGGCTTGGAGCATGAACTTTGGAATTTTTTTTTTTTGGATAATGCTTTCTGTTGGTTTTTTTAGCTTTCGAAGGTTAATAGTATAAATTTAAGTGTGCTAGTAAAGATCAATCAGTCCTTACAGAAGTTTAATTGCTAACCAATTATCAGATAATTGTGTTAAAGTTCTTTTAGTCTCAATGAAGAGGACTTTTACTGGTGACTTATTTTAGGAGAAATTTATAAGAAATAACAAGTACAGAACAATTCAGAAACTGAATTTTATTGAGTAAATAAGAACTTACAATGAAATGACCGAGCCTTGAAAAGGTTTACAACAACGACTATTTGAGAACTACTCCTAGGAAATGAAGTGCAATACATGAATTGAAGTGCTAAAAATGGAAAGAACTGGAAATGTAAAAACTAAAAGGAAAAACAAAGTAAATAAACTGGTTTCTGGATCTGAGTCTGGGTTCTTACATTCTAGGGCCTTCTCCTTTATTTATACTTCCCAAACGTAACCGTCGAAATGGACTTCCAATCGTCGAAATGCACTTCTACGATCTCTGGTCATGGCTTCGTACAATCAACTTCCACTATGCCATTCTTTCAGTTAGGCTTCCCTTTTGCATTTGAATTCGAACTTTTGAGTAACAGTTGGGCCATATTACCCAATGCCTTCTCACTGCTTCCATGTAACGCATATCCATCATTACCAATATGAACTGTCACGTGTCCGTTGCTGATTGGAGTCTTGCATTAATTCCCCAAAACACCCTTCACGAGCCATGTGTTAAGCTGTGACTGGCCTGTACAAAATATATAGCTAACATTACACCCTGCACTAATATACCCAATACTTGGTGATATTAGTGGATTAGTGCACTTTATCCACATCCTAGGACATGCATGGACTTGGCTGAAGTATAACCGTCTTCTTAGAAGTGAAGTGCCAAACTTAATTAAATCCTTTCTTATGTTTTGAACATCCCCTCCATTATCTGTGAATACGAAGAGTCTGATACGTCTCCAATGGCCAATCAAGCTTTCTCTTACATTGATCGAGCATACAAGGAGGTATTTGATAATGATGACCGACCTCGAAAGAACCATCATGCATTTATTGGCCACATTTATCCGCCCCCATTTATAGAAGTTATGGAATCTTTTGCACCATATGAACCTCTAGACCAAGTGTAGACACCCTATTTTTGACCGCCCTTAAGACTTGGGTGCTACTGATGGTTTACTTGGTGATGAAAGATGTGCAGGGCAAAGGGTCGATTTCTTCGGCAAGGAGAGAGTCAAATCCAAACTTCACACCCCTTTTTGGACCAAAACTATTTTGAATGGTTTTTAGACCTTAAAACCCTCTCGTCTAGGGCTGCTCGCGGGTCGGTTTTGGCCGGGTGCGGGTCAAACCGACCCGACCCGCACTTATGCGGTTGGGAAAAAATAGACCCGCAACCGCCCGCGATGCGGTTCGCGGTTTGTGCGGGCGGGTGCGGTTCGGTTTGTGGTTTAGTTTTTTTTTTTTTTTAAATTTAATTTAAGCAAATTTGACATTTTTTTGTTACTTCCTAAACACTTTTTTTTTTTAGAAGAGTTATAAATTAAATTACAAGATATACAATTCATGATCATAATAAATAGTCCACATGTTAGATAAGATGATATGGAACCATGCTTGAGGATAGTGGATTAATCTTCCTCCTTAGCTTGCAAAAACAAATCCTTAAAAGTCAAACTAGTAACACTAATTTAAATATGCAAAAACAAACCCTTAAAAGTCAAACTAGTAACACTAATTTTAATAGTGGATTAATCTTCACTATTTAGTTTTTAATATGCAATAATGTGATAATAGAATGACAATTCAAAATATCATATTTAACTGTGTCTACTAGACTAATGGAATATAATGATTTTTTTATATATATATAAATAAAAGTCAAACTAGTAACACTAATTTAAATATCATTAGATCATGATAATGTATATAAGTGCCCATATAATAAATTTTACTTTCATCCAAAATGTAAAAATAAAAATAATAACTAGTTATCTCCATCCATCCAAAATGAAAAAAAAATAATAATAAGTAGTTATTTTTTCTTTAAAAAAAAAAAAAGATGCGGGTTGCGGGGGGTCGAGTTCGACCCGAACCCGATCTTTTGCGAATTTCTTGACCCGCACCCGCCTGCCTACCTACAACGAAACCACCCAAAGCGCTGCGGGTAGGGTAGGGTCGGGCGGTTTGTGCGGGCGGGTGGGTTTGTTGCCCAGCCCTACTCTCGTCCAAAACATTTTTGAAAATAGGTTCCTACGATGTCCCGACGCTCGCATTTTATTAAATGTCGTGCCTTTCGGTAAACTGAGCAAGGACAAAGTGGAAATGAATGAAGGAGAGATGAACTCTTTTGAAAAATCTTTCAAAACACCTTGTTTAGGGGTTTGGAGTTGGGGAAAAGAAGAGAAGAGGGAAGAAACTAAGTTTGGGAGAAGTTCGGCATGAATCCGGGTAGGATCGAAACTGAGCGGCTTCACCAAAACAAGCATAACTTTTTGCACAATTAGAATTTTGATGCAGGGCTGCCACCATTGGAAAGATTACTTCCGGGGCTTCAATTTGGACACAAGAATGACCTAAAAAGGAGTCCATATGAATGAGATATGCCCGTTTGAAGTTGAACCTACAGAACAGATTTTCTCTGCCAGCCACTGGTGAAGGCTGCCGGCCATGGATGATGCAGTGCCGGCCACCAATGTCAAAAATCAATTTTTTTGCAAATCTTTTACCTCCAGCTGTTATGCACAAGCCCCCAGCTCAGATATTTCGACCAAAAGCTTTGAATTGCTATATATGAAGACAAATATCTCATATTCAAAGGAGGGAACTTCCTAAGCAAGTTTTGAGAGCTTCTCTCACTAAACTCCCTCTCTCTCTACATTTTCAGAGCAAAAACCTCTGCCTCTCTCTCTAGAGCCTCTCTCCATTGCCCTTTTGTGCATAGAAGTGCATAGAAGTAGAGAGATATTTCTTGTTTGCATACACTTCCTTCATCAAAGTTGTATATCAGTGGGCTGAGGTCCCTTGGAGCTCTTTTTTGGACTTTTGGAAGGTCATTTCAGCCAACAAAGAGGCCATTTTGCTGCTGTGCTGCAAGGGTAAGCACCTCTCCTCTTTTGTATTGTTTTGCACACTTGCTTCACCACCCTTTTTCCATTGTTTTGAGGCTGTTTTTGGTTAGTGTTGAACTACAAAAACTTCTGTTTTTCCTCTGTTTTTTAGTCCTAAAAGTCTTGGTTTGTGCCTTGGTTGGCTAGGGGGTTGTGCTCCCTTTTGTTCCTTGGCTTGTAAGGCCTTGTGAGCTAACTTCCAAAATTTTCAAACAACTTCCTTTTGGCCTTAGAACCACTGAAATCCAGAGGATTTTCAGTGCTAGAAACCCTATTTAGGGTGGTCCCCCCCTCTTGTCTTACTTGCTAGTGTTGGTGGCCAACTAAATGAGCATGTGTTTTTACTTCTTTATGGCTTTGTTTAGGCTCATTTTTGTGACTTATCAGACCTACCGTAACTCTGTTTTTGGCTGTCTTGGTCACCTCTTGCATGCTTATTGCACTTGTAGTGTAAATCCTCTTTGCTAGCCTTGTTAACCTTACAAAGTAGCATGCTTTTGTGGTTTGAATTAGCTTAGTTCAAGCATGTTTTTGGTGTTATTTTGACATGTTATAACTCTGATTTTGATTGGTGGACTCACTCCTTGCATGGTTTATACACTTGTAGTGTAAAATCACACAAACTAGTTTTGTATGCTTCATGAAGTAGCATGTCATTCTAGCTTGTTTTGTCTCCATTTCAGTAGGTTTTTGGTGTTGTTTTAGCATACCATGACTCTATTTTGGGTGGGTTTGATGGTCCCTTGCATGCTCCATACACTTGTAGTGTAATTCCATGAATTAGTCTAGTGTGTCTCATGCTTTAACATGCCATTCTAGCATGCTTTAGGCTTAACTTCAAGAAGATTTTGTCCATTTTTTAGCATGCTCTAGCTCTGATTTGTGTTGTTTTGGTCATGCATGACTTGCCTTGTATAGCTATGGTTCATTCTAGCTTGTAGGCTTTGTACATTGAGTCCATTAGCATGTATTACTTGAAGTATTTTCATGATTTGGCATCATGTGAAATGTGATTTCAGTCCATGTTTCATCATCACACACTTGCATTTATCACCTATTCCATGCTTTGGATAGTTGGTGTTTTCTGCCTTAACATGGGTCATTGCGTATGCCTTCATGCCTAAGCTTACGAGCTATCATTTCAGTGTGTTTTTGGGGTTAATATGTCATGATATAACTCTAATTTTTATTGGTTAAGTCATCCCATGCTTGGTCTTAATAGGTGTAGTGTAATCCACCTTATTTGCCTTGTATGCATCATGCCTTATGCCCTTCATACTAGCTTGTTTTGGCTTCCTTCCATGCATGTTTTAGTATCATCTTGACATGTTCTAGGACTGTTTTGGGTTACCTTTGCCATATCCTTCATGCTTTGTATAGCTATAGTGCAATTGGCCTTGCTAGCTTTGTGTTTTGTTGACTCATGCATGCTATCTTTGAGCTATTTAGATGATTTGGCATCATTTAATACTTCATTTCAGAGCTTATGCATTGCCATGTTTCCATTTCTTGCACCCTTTGAGTGCCTCTAAGGGTCATGCATTATTGCCTTGTTTGTGGCCTAGCTTGTATGCATGCTTGTCTAGACTTGTGAGCCTTTATCTCAGCATGTTTAGGTCTTTGTTTAGACCTATTTAATCTCTGTCCATGTTTGGTTCAATCATTTGTGCCATGTATTGCATGCCCTTTGTGTAGTCCCTTTGATGGCTTTGTGCCTTAGGTCCTCTTGCATGCTCTACTTGTGTTGTTTGAATGATTTGGCATCATTTCACACTTGATTTCAGAGCCTTTAGTGTTGTCACACTTCCATGTTTATCGCTTCTTTATCATGCTTGAGGTTTGTGTTCTGAGGCCTAGTTGTTAGGCCATTGCATTGTGCATGCTTGCCTTGCCCTTTTTGTGCCCTTATTTTGGTGTTAATGGCCACTGATTTGGGCATGACTGAGGTCTACCCTTTTGGTTTAAGCCCATTGAGTATGCTATGTATATTGCATTGAGTATGCCATATTGTTCATTGCATGTAGTATGCCATCCTACATTGCATTGTGCATGCCATGTGGTCATTTGCATTGTGTATGCCAAGTTATTTTGCCTTGCATTGAGTATACATGTCCCTAACATTGCTAATTTGTCCTTGTAGCATTGCATTGTGCATGCATGCATTAGCATTGTTCGCATATCATTAGCTTTGTTAAGTTAATCATATCACATAGCATTGAGTATGCCATGTAGTTGCATGTTTGCATACTTAAGTCATATTGCATGTTTGCCATGCTTGTGTTGCATTGTTGTTTGGATTAAGTATTAATCTGAGCACGAGAAACGAGCGACGTTTCATACTTGAAGTGATGAAACGTGCCTCAATTCTCGGTCGCCGACGCTCTTGATGACGCATGATAGAGTTTTAGGCTTTATTTGTTTATTTGTGCATTCATTTTACATTGAATTTGCACAAGTTGGATCTTTGGCCATCATGCATCGAGATGCGTGATTGATGGTCTTGGATCCGATTATGCCTCTCCCTTGATGTTTCGAGGTGATATGGGGTGGCATAGTGCGTACATATCCTTGGGAGACCCTCCATTTTCTCTATTTTGTGCTCTGCTGCAGCTTGGTGTCACAGCAAACCAGTGGCCGACACCCCCTTGTTGTTGGCCGGCAGCACTTCACCTTTGGCCGGCAGGGAGGTCGACAGTAGCTTCTCATGGCCGGCAGGCCACTGGTGCACTCCTCAGCATTGTTTTGGTAAGATCCAGCAGCTAGTTCTCAAGGACACCCTGCAGACAGAGCCTCTAAAGAGCATTTGGAGAGCTTTTGGGACGACAACCGAGCATGCATCCTCTTCTCCTTCAACCAGCGCTGGAACAGCATTGTTTATTGCTTACTTGTTAGTTAGCATTTGGATTTGTAATTTAATTAGTTAATTTGTTAATTAATTAAGTTTTGTAATAATTAGTTGTAGCTAGTTATTCATTCGGTTATGTAATAATTAATTAGCTTGTTAGTTAGTTAATTAGTCGGTTTGTATTATTCATTCGGACTCTCCGTCGAGAGGGCGAATTTTGTAATAAGCATGCGTGTGTGCGATGCATGTCTTCTAACCCCCATTTCTTTCTCTCTTTTACTTACCTGCTTTCGATGGTTAGTTTTAGGGCATGTTTCAATTAGCATACTTATGCTTTGCATGCGTGCATCATTCATTTGTCTTGCATACACCGGGCTCGGCACATCATACTAACTGCATTGTATTTTAATACCAAGTTGAATACATGTTATCAAGTTGCATTTCATATGCCATCTTAGAATAGCCGAGCCTATTTTAGTTGCAATTTGCATGTGTTGCATTAGCCATCTTAACATAGCTAGGATCATGCATGATTTCTAACTAGCTATTGTTTTGGCTTGGAGTACTAGGTAAGCTTTTATGCTTTAGCATCTTGCATGTATGTAAGTGACTGCCATGATAGCATGCTTGCCATGAGGCTATTTGCTTATGTGATATAACTGCTTGAATGCCTGTGGGTGAATGTTGGATTACTTGAGTTGGAACAATTCATCAAAATCCTCGTTTTAGCCGACTTGCGAGTAGCAAACTTCAAATCATTTTCACAAATGAATATGCAATGTTTTGTTCTAACTTAGGCGATCTGGTCTATACTTGTATGCTGTGCGCATCACATAGTAATTCTAGGTTAATAACCGGAATAAGAGCACATGTGTTTTCAAAAACAAGATATCATGTTAGTAAAGGCCGATCTTTGATCGTGGCGAGCGAGGGTGCTCATTGCATGACCTTCCCCTCTCGTACCCAAGTTCCCGAGCCAAGGCAACTTTGGTGATGACGGACACGTGGCCTTAAGCACGAGTCAGGGTTTCCTAAATTTCCCCCAAAACAAAATATTTAGGTGGCGACTCTGTATCTGACAAAGTAGTCCATGTTTGACACTTCTTTACAAAAATCAGTTTTCCAAAACGATTTGCCAGATTTGGACTCTTTGGTGATTTATCGGTCTTGCATTGCACTTTGCGAGATCAGATTCAGAACCGTGACATTGAGTCCGAACTGTAGTAAGCCCAAATGAACAAAACGGGATTTCGCGCCGATTTTTCGCGCGTAGAGCCCGGGACGTTCGGGCGCGTCCACACCAAGCATTTGCACAAATGGATCTTGGAAGCTCTTCATTTGCTCCAAAACTCTCTACATGGGATGAAGCTGCTTCATCGTCCTCTAGAAATACTGGCTGGGATGCTTGGCCCACACCCACTGAACCTCAAACAAGGGAACGAATCCACCATCGATTCCTCGAATTTGATGATCCCATTGCAATTCATCCCTCCATGCGTAGTTCCGTAATATATCTATGTCCTCTTGACCGTCTTCGCAGCCTTGAAGACAACTTGCTTTTGGCTTGGTATACTTTCACCTTGTCGTCTAGAATAGTGCAAAGGACTCCACATCCTGTTGAGGCCTTGGGAATCAGTCCTGTACTCTTAGCCAAAAAAGCAAAACTCTACTTCTTTGATTGGCTAGATTGCATGGACAAGCCTGAGTTCCCACCTTCATTTGGAGAGGACCAAGTTGCTCCTTTCCTGCCCTCCAATCCTAACTGGGTTGAAGAACTGAAACTCACTCTCTTTGAGAGCCAGCATTTTGCTCCCTACCAAGCCCCAGTTCTTCCTACTGCTTACCCGAATGTTTTTAACCAAAGAGTGGTGTGAACATCGGGCATACCCGAATGTTTTTAACCGAGGCAAACAATCCTAACGCGTCGCACGCGATAAGAGGATAAGTGAAAAGATTCGAACCAAAGGGCACGAGTGATTTCGACTGGAACTCTTCTGAATGAACCGCACATACAATATCGTGTATGTGTAGGAAAGAGACTTAACAAGTGCGACAGTATGAATGCATGTTCCATGTGAGACAAACAACCGAGATACAATGTTAATGGCATATTCTATGCAAGAAACAAAAGCATAAGCATATTCTATGCATGATTGAAAAGCAAATGCAAGATGCACACATAATTCCCGTGAGATGTACATTTTACAACAACATATGTGAACTGCATATTCCATGCCACAAAGTGAAGTGCACGTTCCATGCAACAATGAAAAAGAAATGCACATTCTATGCAAGATAACAAAGCATGATTTGACGAAACAAACTCAAAGGCAACTTCCGATTCACCTCTCGGAAGAATTGCAATGTATTTAAAGGATACACCTCATCCACGTTGACAAGTGAACGTCGCGCACCGAAAACATAGTTTCAAGTTTCCACAAAGACATTCTAAACCAAACAATAAACAAACCCTTCAATCCTTGAAGACGAAAGACCCAAAGCAGCATTAGGACTCCAAGGGAAGCCTCAGAACTCTTGCCAGCCACTAGAGGGGGCCGTCGGCCACCTATCGTCCACCAGTGCTCATTGCTGGTCACCAATGTGGCCTGCTGACCACCCGTTGCAAATTGGTCAATTTGCCTCGGTCTTTAAGTATAGGACTCCACACTTTATTTCCTCACTTCTCTAGCGCTGAAAATCTTCCTCTCTCTCTCTAGACACTCCTTCTCTCTAGATCTGCGCTTTCTACACATTTTCCAACGCCCCACACGAAGCTTATTCGCTAAACCTTCTTTGTTTACTCCGTTTTGAACCGATTGAAATTTGATTTCGGTGCTTTTTCTTGGAGTTTCTCTTTTTGAGGCTTATTCCCCTCAAGTTTTTCTTAGGTTTTGCATCTTTTCTCGGGCTTTGACTTTTTTCTCTACTTTCTCTCTCTTAGGGTTGACTTTTTCTAAGTTTGCCATTTTTTCTCCATTTTCGACCACTTTCTCATCTTCCTTCCAGATGGCAGACGACATACCTCATGACGAAGCTCCCTCAGGGATCCCACCCTAGTTCTCTCTAGAGATGGAGGCGGAGCCTGAGCCAGTGCTACTACCACTCGGGATTTGACCCTTTGATCTGGCGACATACCATCCTCAGATACATGTGCTACCTCTCGGGAGGATCAGGTACTTTAGAGCACTTGCACGACACGCACCGAAGGACCTCTTGCTACGAGAGTCGGACTCCCATTTGTCTTACGGCGCCACCAAGGTATACACTATATTCTCATGTTTTTTCGTTGTACATTGCATTTTTTTGCTTTAACTGCGTTCCTTGCTTTAATCACACTCTTGCACTGTATTTCTTACACTGCCTTTTACTACATTTCTTGCCCTAATCACACTCTTGCACTGTATTTCTTACACTGCCTTTTCATCTGTCTGTTCTCATATCACTGTATATCACTGTTTTGATCACAGGAGGACTCCCGTGCTATCAGGGGCTATGGAGCCATGTCCGCGAGGGACTGGTATATAGAGCTTCCTGCTGGTGTCCGCTACATCATCGATAAAGCCAGCTTCGCTTATTCTGCATGGGGCTATCACACCATATCGCGAGTCGCCCACTTCTCGGTGCATTAGTGGAGCGGTGGTGGGATACCACTAACTCCTTCTACTTCTCTACTACTAGGGAGATGACGATGACTCCCTATGACTTTGCCATGCTCACAGGCGTAGAAGTAGGGGGTCATCGGATTCCTTACGATATGGACATGGGTGAGTGGGAGGCTGCCTGGCTACACCTGCTAGGAGCATGTCCACCCCTCTTCCGATCGAGGATGGTACGATATTGCTGGTTCGCCGAGCATTCCTGAGGAAGAGAGACAGAGACCCTAGAGGAGACCGAGCATTACGCCTGAGGCTTCTTGATGTTCCTGTTTGGTACCACCTTATTTGCGAACAAGTGGAACACTATAGGGTTATATCTCTTAAGCGCTCTGGTGGACTTATCTCAGGTCTGGCTTTATGATTGGGGCGGTGCTGGCCTAGCCACATTGTACGGCTATATGAGCTCGACATCCCGCAGGAGGGGAGACAGAGTCAGAGGCTACTGGCGAGCCTGGGAAGTATGCTTTACATTTCTGCTTTCCTTTTCTGTGCTTTCTGCTTGGCACTTTCTGCACAATACACACTGCATTCTGCATTCTGCATTCTGCATTCTACATTCTGCATTCTACATTCTGCATTCTCTGTATCTGTACTTTCTGTATACTATACATTCTACTTTCTGCATTCTGCATTCGTAGTTGCTATACATTGTATACACATGCCATTTTTCATACTTTGTATCTGTACTTTCTGTACATTGTACGCGTATTCTGCTTTCCGCATTCTGTATTCACAGTACACTGCATTCTCTGTGTTTATATGTTGTATACTCACTGTTGCTTTTTCTTTGCAGCTTTGGGTATATGCATATTTCCCTATCCTTGCTCCAGAGCCAGAGGTAGAGATGCCTCCTATTGTGCCATACTCTCACCAGTATGACGGGAGATGCCTGCAGAGGACCTGGGAGACCTTCGCATTCTTCCGTCGATACTTCGACACAATGACTGCTGCGGAGGTAACTCAAAACTCATAGTTATTTTTGCTTTACTTCAGCAACTGACGATGACTAACCATCTGTATAACCCCTATTTACAGATCGCTTGGCAGCCTTGGGCGTTGATGTCAGATAGAGTCCAGGACCAGTATGCCGGAGCTCGGGGGGCTTCCCCTTTTTTGGCTTCTACTTGAGGGCCCAATTTAGCGAGCCTAGTTTCTAGGCGAGTGCTTCGTGCACCAAACCTTAGGTTTGCACGAGCCGGTAGTTCCCATGCCACCTTTGGCATCTATGAGGGCCACGGAGAGCCTCTCCTCCCAGGAGATGATTCAGTTTACCAGGGGCTTGGACACCGACTACTTCCTCAGAGAGGGGGATTATGCGGTATTCATCCAGACACACCTCATGCCTCCCTTGACGGGAGCTCGTGCTCATGCTCGTGCAGGTAGAGCAGCAGATGCCCCTTCGGTAAGTAGGACTCGAGCGACGAGGGCCAGGGCTGGAGGGGTTCCTCCCACTGGATAGGCTACTGGTTGGCCAGAGAACCCAACCACACTGACATGCTGGAGGCCGGCCGGGATGTCGTATCAGATTCCGATTGAGCCAGCAGAGGCTGGGCACAAATACGTCCGAGCTCACGATGCACCTCTGGTATGTACCATATTTTCTCTAGCTCTCCATTTTCCTTCTGATATTTGTTCCTTTTGGATATTGATCATACACAATACATTTACAGGCACCCCCTGGATACACTGAGGGACTGCTCGAGCTAGTAGCCTCGTTCGAGAGCATGATTCTGAGGAGGGAGGCACTACTCAGTCTCCATGGCATTCAGGTATTCTTTCCCTACTTTCTGTCCGCATTTCAGCATGTTCCACACTGTTGTACACTGCATTCTAACTGAAGCATTGATACTCATCTCATGATATGCATTTTGCCCCTTGTCACATCACACTGCTACACTGCACTGACACACTGTACTATACTTGCACTGTATCTGGCTCATTGCATTCCACTATTTTCATCATATTACATCTGCAACTATACTTTGTATCTGATGTGTCAATATTGTATCTTTTCAGGTTCCAGTCATATTGAGAGTACCAGCGGCAGTAATCGCGCCTACACCATCACCACCTCCTCCAGTAGCAGAGATGAGGGAGAAACAGGCCCCAGCGCGCAGCTGAGAGGGATGTCGTGGTCGAGGCCGGAAGAGCCCTTCAGAGCCAATGTTGAGTGATGACGATACCGAGACCAGTGGCTCCGAGGGGTAGTAAGTCTACAGTCTGAGTCCTCTAAGAGTGGAGATGACGATGACTTCAGATCTAGAAGTGGAGGTGATGCCGAGCCGGCTTTGAGGTAGAGAGTGGTGATGATTTCGGTTCTGGCTCAGCACCTGAGTCAGATAACGGTGCTAATGGAGACAGCTCTGAGTCCCTGCCCAGGAAGAGGACGAAGAGGGCCTCTCGAGCCTGAGATGACTGGCATTGATTTTCTTATATTTTTGCATAGTTTCTTTTTTGTTAGTAGTGTTAGCACATTGTAAAGCTTCAGATAGGTTTTATTTGCTTTAAAAACTTGTACTGTGCTTTTGTAAAAAAGACAACCATGATCGGAATGGAAACCAACTTTTCTTTGAAAAAGTGTTGTATTTTGCATCATGAGCACCACTTAGCACGGAATGGAGATTGAATTTGATACTGAAAACTGAATACTTGTATTGTCACAACAGTCTTAATGAGGTAACGAACCGACCAACAACTGAAATTCTAAACACAACATACAACTCGATAATCAAAATAGCAACAACTCGATAAACAACAAAACAACTCGATAAACAAAACAAAACAACTTGAATACAACTCAACAAACTTGCTAAAACTAAAAGGACTCAAAACAAGACCTTAAAATGCATAAAGAACAGAACAAAACACATGTTTTTAGCATTCTCAGCACATAGGTGGACATTAGAACACACAAGATAGATGTCGGCCACTTAGAGAGCTTGCCGGTCACATGCTGGCCATGGATGGAATGTGCCTGCCACAAGAGTGGCCTGTCGGCCATCAGTAATGGCCTGCCAGCCACTAATGTGAAAAACCTCCAGATTGTTGACAGTTCACTTCCACTCACTGCCTTATCTTCTACAAAAGCTTGGACCTCGTAGTTTTTTCATTTCAGCTGCAAATTCTTCACAAATGGATCCATTTCTTGCCCAAACCTCTTGGATTGGATTGCAACTTTGAATGGCTTGGAAAAGGTGAATTTTTGGGGTTTCGACATAAATGCACTATTCCCGCTAAGCCGTTCTCCGCTTTGTTTTCCATTCCTTCACGCCGCGGCTAGGTGTGGAACCCTATTACACATGTCTTTCGCTTCGGGGGACAAGAGATATGCCCAACAATCGAAGAATTTCAAGTGCTAATAGAGTTCCGGCGCGATGAGGAAATCTTATCTCAGCCTCGTTTTGGTCACATCCAAGCTTTGGGACGGATGTGCGAGCTTACTCCACACGAGGCCCAATCCTTGGTTCACAACGGAGAGCTGGATATTCCCAGCCTGATCCACCGATTCTCTACCGTTGGAAGCCACGGCGATCTTCTTTGGCGGGGTTTTTGGCAACACACCCTTTGTGTATGTTAGCTCATTTCTTTCTTGCCCCCGATTTCGACAAATCTAGCATCCAGCTAATTGAAATGGCCCAAGGTTTGAAAGAGGGCAAGAATTGCATTGGCTTGGTATTGGCCGAGACTTTGATGGGCTTAGATACCTTCCATCGGCGAGAGACCACCAAATTTGCAGGAAGTCCACTACTTCTTCAGGTAATGTTTCCCACCCTTTCTAACATGTGCTTCTCACATTAGTTGGCACCCATGCTCTGTTTTTCTCTTAAAGCCATTTTTTCACTTTTCCCTTAACATATATCTCTCTATTATTTAATCTCCATTTTCTTTCATCCCTCCCCAGATATGGCTTATGGACAAGCTGAAGGTAGTGGACTCTTACCTAGCATACTCAGCCCGAGTATACTTTTTCTACCAACAACTAGTGGATTTCCCGAATGAGGGATGGTGGTGCCATTGGATGTGCAATAGGTCTGCTGTTGACATTGCTTGGCGTTGCCTCTGGCTTAATCTGACCGAAATGAGCTACAACATGGCTCAACAACCTGGCATTCAGCTGGTTGGCTTGACACACTGTGTATTCTACTTTCCGTTCTGGTTCAGGCATTAATTTGGAAATGACCAGACTTGCCTAGAAGAGGGGGTAAAGTATTCGGTTTCATTCCCAATCCGAGGTTCACATTTGGCTAGGTACCTCACTGCTTGGAGGACGAGAGGGCTTCTGGCTCCTGCCCCTAGTTTCAGCTGCCCACTTTCTAGCGAATGCTTGACTTGGCTCGAAGATAAGGCGCAATTCGGACCTACTTGGGCATCAGAAGCTTCCATAAGCACAAGTGGGGGACGTAGGAGCACTTGACTCATCTATGCCCCTAGTTTATTACTTTGATCTTACTTTCCAAGTTTTATGCATGTAATAAAAGCAACTTTGATTTGTATTGAGAGTCAGAGAGCTTTGTATTGAAATCAATGAATTGAAGTTGTGAACACTGAAAATTGTCCTTTTGATCCAAAAATTGTCTAAGTTGTAAAAGGTAAATTTTGAGCAAAAGTCAACTTTTATCAAAACTTTTCAAAACCATTTTCGATAAGGATCACAACTTGACACGCATGGAGTCAATCCTCGAGATGTACAACTCCGAATCCGAAGATCACAAATTGCCCCTTGTCTGAATAGCACCGCGCAGCATTGTAACCAATTCTCAGAATAAAGATCATAACCAAACTCTCAGATAAAGAATGGACAAAGATAACCTGGTCAACACATGGACAGGACTGTTGAGTTGGAGGTGTTTATGACCGAACTTCAGGATGAAGTTGCCTACGTATCCCGAAGATAGGAATCAGGCCTTACGTAGTTCGGTTCAGGTTCACTCGAGTATTAACGCTCTCCTTTTGCGCTCAAACTTTTGCCAATGCCGCCTTTTAGGGTTTTCAACCTTGCAAGCTCAGTTTTTTTTTATTTCTAATTTCTTTTATGCTTTAACTTTTGCCTAGGTCACCCTTCATGGTTTTCGGCCTAGCGAGCCTCTTAGGGTTAATATTTCTTCAACTTGTCCATGTTGATCGATTGGGAAAATTCTAGGCCATCCAGGTCCATAAGAATAACAGCTCCACCCGACCAGATAGTTTTGATGATGTAAGGACCAGTCCAATTGGGTCTGAACTTGCCCCTAGGGTCATGGATGAGAGCTCGGTTGTCTTCCAGCACCAAATCCATTTCCTTGAGATTCCAGCACTTAACCTTCTTGTTAAAAGCCCTGGCAATCCTTCGTTGATAACCCTAAACATGGTACAGTACTTTCAGCCTTCTCTCATCGAACAACATCAATTCTTCGAACCTGCTCTGCTGCCAATCCGCCTCTACTATCTGACACTTAGCCATAACTCGTAGCGACGAAACTTCTATTTCGACTGGTAGAACAGCTTCCATCCCATAAACAAGAGAGTAAGGAGTTGCCCGAGTAGATGTCCGAATTGAAGTTCTATAGCCCTAGAGTGCAAATGGGAATTTGTCTGGCCAGTCCTTGTAGGTCTCAACCATTTTCTGCAAAATATGCTTAATGTTCTTGTTGGCGGCCTCAACAGCTCCGTTGGTTTGCGGCCGGTATGTAGATGACTTATGGAAAGCGACGTTGTATTTTTCCAACAAGTTGATCACTTCTTTCTTGAAATGGGAGCCATTATATGAAATAATCTCGTTTGGAACTCCATAACGGCAAATGATATTGTTTCGGATGAACTTAGCCACATGCACTGCCTTCAACAATGCATAAGACTGAGCTTCCACCCATTTCGTGAAATAATCAATTGCCACAAAAAAGTATTCATGCCCATTCGACGCTTTCAGTGTAACTGCATCGATGACATCGATTCCCCAGACTGAGAAAGGCCATGGTGAAGTCATGTTGTATAGTTTCGATGGCGGAATATTCATGCGATTAGCATGAATTTGGCATTTATGACATCGCCGAACAAAATTGATACAATCTTCCTCCATAGTAGACCAGTAGTAACCTTGCCTGAGAATCTTCCGGGCTAATATTACTCCATTCATGTGCGCTTCGCACTCTCCCCCATGGATGGCCTCCATTAGGCGCTTTGATTCCTCTGCGTCGACACACAACTTGTACATTCCCAGATGGCCCCTCTTGTACAGTTTACCTCCACAGATGATAAATTGAATGGCCATCCACCATATTGTCCTCTTATCTTTGGCATTTGCGCCTAGTGGACAAACCTCCTTTTCCAAGAAGTTTTAGATATCATAAAACCAAGGGTTTTGATCTTGCACTTCATCTATTGCGGCGATAGACTCGTAGGCCGGCGTATATCTCTGCTCAATAATGATCGGACGCATCTGGACTCCAAACGGGATGTCTATCATGGAAGATAGAGTTGATAAGGCATCAGCGAACCTATTGTTCTCTCTTAGTAGATGCATGAAAGTCAACTTCTCAAACCTAGGAATCAGAACATCCAAGGTCTGGTGATAGATCTTTGTAGACACCCCATTTTTGACCATCCCCAAGACTTGGACGTCATCGTTTGAACACTCGATGATCATCCATGCTCGTGTTTGTTTTAAGCTTCTGAAGGTCTTGGCTGCGCGCCTTGCCTTGGAGCCTCTCAACCTGTCTGTTTTGTGCTTGGTTGTGGACCAAGAGCTTGTGGTTTTGTTTATGAGGGAAGGGGTTGGCTTGTTGGCCAACCCCACAACCCATCGGCCAGGCCCTGTGCCTATCGGCCTCTCCTTCTTGCCATCAGCCATAATATTGGCCGGTCAGCACTCTTTTTGGTCAATCAGCCATTTTTTTGGCCGAGCCCCCTTTTTCTGGTTTTGCATATATTTTGCTTCCAGCTGGTGCCAGCTGTTGGTCACTTGGTGTATCCTCCATACACGTGTATGGATGGATTTGAACCAAGCGCTAGCTTGCTAAACAAGCTTGGGACTTCATTTTCTATAAGAAGGGAGGACCCTCTCCCTTTCCAGAGGTTCTGAAATCTGAGATAAAAGATACATATCTCTCTCTCTCTATATTTCTCTCTCTCTCTCTCTCTCTATATATATATATTGGCCCTTGTTTTTGCCTTAAAGTGAGTGTTCTTCACACATTTTGCCTAGAACCCCTTAGCCAAACCTCTTGACTTTGCAGCTGAGGTTCCATAGGACTTGTTTTAGCATTCTAAGGTTGGTTTTGGCTCAGAAAAGCTGCTGGTTTTGTTGTTCTTCAAGGGTGAGTCCCATATCCTCTTTTAAGCTTTATTTTGCTTGAGTACTTAGCCAACTTTGCATGCTTCTTTTGGCTTAGCTTTCAACTGAAAAAAGTCTTGTTTTGAAGTGCTTAACATGTTGGTTTGAGACCTCTTTGGTGTTGGGGGTGGTCTACCCCCTTTAGAGCCTTGTTTGGCCTTGTTTTGAACCATCACTTTAGGCCTTTGTTTTAGCCTTTATTTGGCCTTTCTACCACTGAATTCTAGACGAATTTCAGTGGTGGAAAGTGTGTTTTGAGGCCTCAAATAGGAGGGGGTTGTCCCCTATCATCTTCTCTTGAATGCTTGTGTTGATGGCTCATCAAGTTGGCATGTTTTTCTACCTCTTTGTGGCTCCATTTCAGCGTGTCTTAGGCCTTGTTTTGCCATGATATAACACTGTTTTGGCTTGGTTTGATCATATCATGCATGCTCCTTGCACTTGTAGTGCAAATCCATTCATTGGCCTAACATGCATTATGCTTTGGACCATCATTCTAGCATGATTTTGGCTCAACTCAAAGAAGCTTTTACTCATGTTTTACCATGCTTAAGCTCTGATTCATGTTGTCTTGGTCATGCATGACTTGTTTTATATAGCCATAGTGCATTCTAGCTTGTTAGCATTGAGTTTCCAAGCCACTAGCATACATTGCTTGGGCTATTTGCATGACTTGGCATCACTTGGTATATGATTTTAGTGCATATGGTGTGGCCATACTCTCTCATGCTTCACTATTTCAATGCTTTTGGTGAGTCATGCTTTGTGCCTTAAGTATGAGTCTATATGCATGCCTTAACTTTTGGGCTGCCATATCAGTGCATTTTTGGTGTTATTTTGACATGCCATAACTCTGATTTTAGTTGGTAAGGTCATCTCATGCTTGGTTTTGGTGGGTATAGTGTAATCCTCCTCATTGGCCTTGTATGCGTCATGTTTTGTGCTTACCTTGCTAGCTTGTTTTGGCCTCATTCCATGCATGTTTTGGCCTTATTTTGACCTGCCTTGGGACTGTTTTGAGTCACTTTGGCCCTTTGGGGCTTGCTTGATATAGGCATGGTGTAAGTCCCTTGGCTAGCTTTAAGCTTTGGTGCCACTAGCATGCTTTTTTTGTCATATGTGCATGATTTAGCATCCTTTGGAATGTGATTTCAGAGCCTATTTCATTGCCACACCCCCATATCTTCCACTCCTTCAATGTGCTTGAGAGTTGGTGCCTTCATGCTTTGTTTGTGAACCAATTGCCATGCAAGCTTGTATATACTTTTGGGCTTCATTTTCAGCATGCTTTTGGCCATTGTATTGGAATACATGAGGCTTGTTTGAGGTTGATTTGGTCCATTGAATGTTGCATCACGTGGCCCTTACCATTGCATTGTTGTCGCATGCTTGTTAGATAGCATGTTGTTGCATGCTTGTTGCATTGCATTGTGTGTGCATGCCTTTGCATTGCATTGTGTTTGGATAGGGTGTCAATCCAAACACGAGGAACGAGGCACGTTTCATACTTGAAGTGATGAAACGCGCCTCATTCCTTAGGTCACCGACACCTTTGATAATGCATGATAAGGTGGAGGTTCATTGAGTCTTATGTGATATTTGTTTGCATTCATTGTCATTGATTTGTGCAACTTGGCATCTTTGGCCATCATGCATTGAGATGCGTGATTGATGGCTCGAGAGCCAAGCACTACACTCCTTTGAGCCTTAAACATGATAAGCAGTGTGGTTGCACACACATTTTCTTACAAATACACTGCCATGCCTCTGTTAGTGCTCTGTTGCAGAAAAAGGGAGAATTTGCAGGAAGCAGTGGCCGATCAACCATTTAGTCTGTCGATCGGCTATCAAATTTGGTTGATGGCTATTAACCTTGGCCAATGGCCACTCCTCTTGGCCGATCACCTCTCAAAATGTCCACGAGGTGGATCAAAAGTATATTGGAGGTTGACACAATTTTCAGAGGTCTAAAGCAGTGCAAACAGAGGCATCATGATGCACGGTGGTGGATTTCCGGGAGGACGCGACTGGGCATGCATCATTCATCATTCCGAGGCAGAGCTGTGGCAGCCTATTTAGTTTCTTACTTAGTCGGTTTTGTAACTTAATTAATTTGTTTAATTAGTTAAGAGTTTTGTAATAATCAATTAGCTAGGATAGTTAGTTAATTAGTTGGTTTGTATTATTCATTCGGACCCTCCTCTGAGAGGGTGATGTTGTAAATAAGTGTGCGTGTGTGTGATGCATGTCTTCCAACCCCCATTTCTTTCTCCCTTTTACTTATCCACTTTCAGTGGTTAGTTTTAGGGCATATTTCAATTAGCATCCTTATGCTAGCACGTTTGCATCCATTCATCTGTCTTGCATGCACCAGGTTCGGCGCATCATACAAACTGCATTGTATTTCAATTCCTATTTGAATACATGTTATCAAGTTGCATTCACATGACATCTTAGAATAGCCGAGCCTATCTTAGTTGCATTTTGCATGTGTTGCATTAGGCATTCTTGACATAGCTAGGAGCATGCATTGTTTACTAACTAGCTTTTGTTTTGGCTCGGAGTACTAGGTAAGCTTTTACACTTTAGCATCCTTGCATGCGTGTAAGTGTTGCCATGTTTAGCATGCTTGCCATGAGGCTATGTGCTTAACTGCTATAACTGCTTGAATGCCTGTGGGTGGAGGCCCGATTGCCTGAATTGGAACAACTCGATGATTGTGAGTTTTAAGCCCACTTGAAGTGGCAAAATCATGTTTTTCTAAGCCCACTTGAGGGTGGCAAAATCCGCGTCTTAGCCTACTTGCGAGTAGCAACTTCAAATCATTTTCAAACAAACAAACATGAGATGTTTTGTTCCAACTCAAGTGATTTAGTCTATACTTGTATGCTGCGCACATCACATAGTAAGTTAGCTAATAAACCGGAATAAGAACGCATGTGTTTTCAAAACAACATATCATGTTAGTAGAGGCCGATCTTTGATCGGGCGAGCGGGGGTGCGCATTGCATGACCTTCCCCTCTCGTACCTAAGTTCCCGAGCCGATGCAACTTTGGTAATGACGGACACGTGGCCTTAGGCATGAGTCAGGGTTTTCTAAATTTCCCAAAATAAAATATTTAGGTGGCGACTCTGAAATCTGGCAAAGCAGTCCATGTTTGGCACTTCTTGATTAAAATCGATTTTCCAAAATGATTTGCCGGATTTGGACTCTCTGGTGATTTATCAGTCTTACATTGCACTTTGTGAGATTAGATTTAGAACCGTGACATGAGTCCGAACTGTAGTAGCTTAGAACCACGATTCGCGCCCTCGCGTGCGGAGCGGAGTTCCGGGCAGTCTACAATCTTCATCTTTTCTTCTTTGACCTTCTAGTCTCCTTTTGCTTGAGACACAACTAGGTTCGAGTCCCCAATGACGTCCAACCATTTTACACCTAGTTCTAGGGCAACTTCCAAACCAGCGATACACGCCTCGTATTCTACTTCGTTATTAGATACCTTGAATCGGAGTTTGAAGGCTAAGGGTATATGGGAATTGTCGGGTGCTATCAGCAACACCCCTATTCCATAACCGTACTGGTTAGACGCTCTGTCAAAGTACATTGTTCAAATCTCTTCCTCGACTTGCACAATAGCTTCATCTGGGAACAGGTATTCTACCGCTTCATCCCCTTCCACTGGGTGATCTACCAAGAACTCCGCTACAACTCTCCTCTTGACAAACTTGCGAGTAACATACTTCAGATCAAATTCAGAAAGGAGAAGCAACCAATAGGCTAGCCTACCTGTAAGCGCTGGTTTCTCAAAGAGATATTTGATGGGATCTAATCTCGATACCAGAATTATGGAGTGAGCTAACAAGTAGTGCCTCAACTTCCTAGTAGCCCATACCAAGGCTAGGCAAGCTTTCTCCAACGGAGTGTAGCGGGTCTCGTAATCCAGCATTTTCTTGCTTAGGTAATAGATGGCTTTCTCCACTCTATCCTCAGATTCCTGAGCGAGCATGCATCCCATCGTTGTGTCTGTTACTGACAGATACAAAATCAAGGGCTTCCCCGGCTCTGGTGGCGACAACACAGGCGGATTCTGAAGGTACTGCTTGATCTGCTAGAAATTGAATTGACATCGATCGCTCCATCGGAATTTCTTTCCTTTCTTCAGGAGACCAAATAGTGGTTCACAAGTTAAGGTTAATTTAGAAATAAACCGTCTTATGAATTGCACTTTACCCAGAAACCGTCGCACTTCCTTTTCAGTCCTTGGTGGTGGCATTTCTAAGATGGCCTTGATTTTGGAAGGATCTACCTCGATGTCCCTTTGTGTGATCAAGAAACCCAACATTTTCCCTACTGTTACGTCGAAAGTACACTTCTGTGGATTCAACCTTAGTCTGTATTCTATGCTCCGTTGAAAGAATTTCTTCAAGGCGATGTAGTGGCCCTCTCTTTCCTTGGATTTGACAATCATGTCGTCCACGTACACCTCGACCTCTTTATGGATCATATCATGCAGAATTGTGGTTGCAGCCCGTTGATAGGTAGTCCTGGCATTCTTCAACCCAAACAGCATCACCCGATAGCAATAGGTTCCTCACGGTGTAGTGAAAGTAGTTTTATCTCTATCTTCAGGTGCCATTAGAATCTGGTTATACCCGAAAAATCCATCCATGAAAGAGAGCAATGCATGGCCTGTGGTAAAGTCCACTAATTCATCAATGTGCGGCAGAGGAAAATCGTCCTTCAGACTGGCTCTGTTCAGATCCCTGAAGTCCGCACACACTCGAATTCTGCCGTTTTTCTTCGGCACCGGGACGATGTTGGCGAACCAAGTTGGCTACTCAAATACTAGCAAGAATCTTGCGTCTATCTGCTTGGTGACCTCTTCTTTAATCTTCAAAGCCCAATCCGGGCGTATTCTTCGCAACTTCTGCTTGATGGGTCGGGCCTCGGGGTCAAGAGGGATCCGATGCTGTACAATCTTATGATTGATTCCAGGCATGTCTTCGTAGGACCACGTAAAAACATCTTTGAAATCTTTTAATAAAGCGACTAAGCGCTAGTGCTCCTCTGAGGACAACGTAGACCTGATCTGAACCAGATGCGGATCCTTCTCAGTACCCACATTAAAAGCAATGATTTCATCAGTAAGGGGTTTTGCAAACCTCTCCTCCTCTCGATTAATTAAAACTTTCAAAACCAGAGGAATTCTTTTTTCATCGTTTTTATCAAAATTTTGAAAATCGTGATCAATGCAACAAACAGGAGGCATAGAGAAATACTCAAAATCTATAGTGGCATTCTCATTTAAAAGGTCCAGCTCATCCAATTCCTCAGTTACAACCGACTTAAAGGAAAAAGAAAAGGAGCACCTGGACAAAACCTCAGCATCCGGGTTATCAACCTCAGGAATACCAGACCCACACTTAGAAGAACCGGAATGTGATTCTGACTCCACAAACTCTGTGGAATCAGATTCTGGTTCACTAATCTACTCAGAACTGCTAGACAGGTAGCCCTCCTCTAGCTGCCAAATAAGGGCTGATGCATCAGATGCATCCAAGATACTGCTAGAAGGGTTCGCACCCGGTTGGTCCCCGATCATGGAAACGATTAGGTTATCCCCCAAGCTCTCTAAGTTGATCGAAGGATCTGAAAGGAGACATGTCGGTGCTGCCCCTACTTCAAACTCATTGCTGTCGGAATCACTTTCTATGCTCTTTGTAGCTTCAGCGGTTAGTTCAGTCTGTTCCTCTGTATCACTGTCTTGCAGCTGCAAGTCAAAGAAAATCTCGAAGCCGGGGACCCGCTGCCTCTTAGAGTTGAACCAGGGTTAGAGGAAACCACAGAATGGGAAGTCTTCTCCCTTTCGAACAAAATAGCCATTCAGGGTTCCCCGAATTAGTCTATGCACAAGTTCGTAGCACTTCCCAGTCTGCTTAGCTTTGGCTCTTCCTGCCATCTTTTTCCCTTTCCTCACCCAGTCCTCTTTGGTGGGCGTATAGCCAAGACCAAAGGCATGCGAGTTATATGGCACATCGGCCAATATAGTGACGCCCTTCTAGCCACTTCTTCCTAATCCCATTCCAGGCATGTGCTGTAGCTTGTTCATGAGGTATATAGATTGGGCGCTGACATACAAGCCCTCATTGATGGCCAAGATATTCTGAACTACTCAGGCCTTAGCTAAGGTAAACCCTAAAAGGAAAACATCCTCTTCGCCATGCACAATCTCCAGCACAGGTGTAGTGACCTCTGGCGGAGGATGTATAGATGAATTCCCGAAGACTATGGCTACCCCTTTTCCATGGGGGTACTTCAGCATTTGGTGAAGGGTTGAAGAGACATCTTTCACTTGGTGCAGCCAGGGTCACCCAAGTAGTAAGTTCAAAGTGGCCGGAACATCCAGGACATAGAACTCGATGTTCTGTTGAGCTGGGCCAACTTGTACTCTAATCTGCATTGTCCTCATCACCTCTTTGCTTGTATTATCATATGCCCGGCTGTAGGCACAAAATCGGCCGGTTTTAGGCCAATAGCATAAGTCGTGCGACAAGGACAGACGTTGATTACTGACCTGGTGTCAACTAATACCACTGGTATCCACTTTTCTCAGCACTCTACGGATATGTATAGAGGCTTGTTATGTGCAGAGCCTTCTGGCAGCAGTTCCTTGTCTAAAAAGGTCAAAGTTAATGCAGCGCCTCCGGGAAGACTAATCCTACTAGTTGTTTCGGGGTGGTGTCGGTGGACAACTTAGCTTTATCCATCGCCGACGGTACAGACTGTCTATGCACTCGTGAAGCCATAAGCAGACCCCAGATAGATATATTTGCTTGAATCTTCTTCAACTGTTTCAACACAGCCTCTTCCTCTAACTGTTTTTCCTTCTGTTTCTCAATTTCTTTATCTTTCTGGGATGCCTCGAGTTGATGTAGATGCGGTGGTTTGAAATATCGGTCACTTTTTGTCATATGGTCGACCTCTTCCACATACCAAGTGTTGTCAGGAAGGTCTTCACCCTAATCCTCATTAGTATGAGCTAGGTGTAGGTCGTCATCATCCCACCAGACCCCTTCGGCAACCAACAAGCATTCGTCCGGCTCCGTTCGGATCATTCTATTATCACAAACATTTCCCGCAGGGTGTTGATCTTTTCCAACTTTTCGATCATTTTCACTCATTTCTTGTCCAAACCGCTCCAGCGCGGCTTCTTGCTCTGTATGTACAGTACTAATAATGCTCAGTTCCTGAGCCAATTATTCTACACCAGTGTTTTCCGGCAGTTTACCCTTTCCATTGGCCATTCCGGCTATTGCAATGGTTCCCCCTTTCTGTTCTTCTAGCTTCAATTCAGTTCCCTCATCTCTATCAGGTTCATTACTTAGCCACCCAAAATAGTCTGTTGAGCCATTCAGGTCAAACCAAACAATATGCACGTCTCTTTGATCTTGCTCATCAAAGAACTACAAATTGTCAATATCCTCCTCCAGGTCGGCTAGATCATCTAATCCCTGACTTGGCCCATCTTCTCGAACTACACTGACCTCCATCTCAGTCGGCAACACCACTTCCGGCTTAGCTTGATTGATTGGCACAATATAGCAGTGTGGGTTGTACATTCCTTCAGATAAGTCCTCAAAGCTCTCGGGCAACAAACTGACGTTCTTTACTAAGGCTGACCTCCTTCTATCTTCCACTATCACCACCACTGGTTTGGGTTAGAGTGTAGACGTGTTCATCATGCACAAGTCTGTGCTCTCATAGATGAACAACGCCTACTTAGGTAGGTGGGAAGGAGTGATGTATATATTGGGGTCATAATGGACAGCCAGTGTGTGGATGAGGTTTATATGCCGGGGTGGAGGGACTTGGTTATGTGGTGGGAGAGGATTTATAGTGACGTTAGGTTTTTAGGGAGATGCTATCACCTTATTGTCAATGAGATCTTGAATCTCATGACGCAACTTATAGCATTGATCAGTGTCATGACCGTGCTGTTGGTGAAAAGCACAGTATTTGGCTGGGTTGTGTTTTAGAAGGAGAGGATCGGGTAGTGGACGTTGTTCCAATGGCTTAAGATGCCCCTTTCTGATCAGGACCCCTAGGGCTTTGGATAAAGGCATGTAGAGCGAGGTAAAGACCCTTTGAGATCGAGCCTGGTCGGTTGAGGTTTGTGGAGTTGTGTTGGAGGTGTTGGCAAAAGGGTTGGCAGTTTTAGGTGTGGTGGTGACCATACTCACATCCGAAGGCTGCGCAAAAGTGCTATCACTCGTGGTTGCGTTGGAACTGCGTGAAAAGGGCCTATTGGCCTATTCCTTCTCATTGTCTATCAGCCCCTGCTTCATCACATCCTCAATTTGAACCCCTATCTTATGGAGCTCAGCAAATGTAAACAGAGGCAAAACTATCATATTCTGTAATAATCTTCCTTGCAAGTTACAGACCACCATTCTGATTTGGTCCTTTTTAGACGGCCTGATAGTCATCATAGAGGCCTTGTGTGGACTCGCCTTTTTCTCACGCCTCACCTTTCAGAAAGGTTGAAAAGAAGGCCTCACAATTCGGACTCCTGCGGTTCTGAATCTAGTCTCACAAGTGCAATGTGAAATTGATAAACACTAAAGTCTAAATCCGACAAATCTTTTTGGAAAATCGATTTTAAATCAAATAATGCCAAAATTGGACTGCTTTGCTAGATACAGAGTCGCTACCTAAATATTTTTTATTTTGGGAAAATTTAGGAAACCCTGACTCGTGCCGAAGGCCACATGTCCGTCATCACCAAAGTTGTCTCGGCTCAGGAACTTAGATATGAGAGGGGAAGGTCCTAAAATGAGCACCCCCGCTCGTCCGATCAACGATTGGCCTCTACTAATCATGATATGACATTTTATAAATATTATGTGTTCTTGTTCCGGTTATTAATCTAACCTTACTATGTGATGCGCATGCATACAAGTATAGACTGCATCACAAGAATTGGAACATTTCAAGTCATGTTTGTTTACAAAAATGGTTTGAATTTGCCACCCTCAAGTGGGCTTAAAGATGCAGATTTTGCCACCAAACACAGTGGGCTTAAAACATGATTTGCCATTCAACAAAGTGGGCTTAAAATGCACATTCGTTGAATCGTTCCAATTCAAGCAACAAGCCTTCATCTACAAGCATTTATGCAGTTTAGCATTTAAGCACATAGCCTCATGGTAAGCATGCTAATCATGGCAATATGACAATCACACTCATCCAAGTATACTAAAGCATAAGACTTACTGAGTACTCCAAGCCAAAATAGAAACTAGTTAGAAAAATGCATGATCCTAACTATGTTAAGTGTCTAGTGCAACACATGCAATATGCAATTAATAGGCTCGGCTACTATATGGCATATGAATCGATTTGAACAACATGTGGTTAAACACGTATTCAAAGAAGTGTTGAAATGACAATGCAGTTTGAATGATGCGCCGAGCCTCGGTGCATGCAAGACAAATGAATAGATGCAAGCATGTGAGCATAAGGTATGCTAATTGAAAAATGTCCATAATCTAACCATCGAAAATGATTAAATAAAAGGGAGAAAGATGTGGGGTTGGAAGATATACACACATGCACACACACTTATTGCAACATTACACCCTCGCGAAGGAGGGTCCAAGTGAATAAGAGCTAACTAGCTACGCTACTTAAGCTAACTAATTATTACAACAATGAATTAACTAACTTATTCTAAGCTAATTAAATATTACAAACTGAAATCGAATAACTAGTTACACCAACTAATTAATTACAACACTTGAACTAAAGCAATTGAATAATTAACTATCTAAGCTAATTAAATAGTTACAATACTTGCATGAATTCCCTACCCCTAATCAGCTAAGCAAAGCAACTAGATGGCCTCAGGGGCGAGGTACATATGCATGCTCGGTTGGTTTCCACCCAAAAATGCCACTACCTCACTACTATAAGACTATGTTTGCACACTTGAACACCAAAGGAGCTACCAACTTCCAGAACACCTCTGCTCCCCCTTTCCATCACACTAAGCAATTTCTTCATTAATGACCGGTCGGCTACCAATGGTGGCCGTTGGCTACCATTGGTGGTAGGTCGGCTACTGCTGGTGGCTGGTCGGCCACCCCTGTCCAGAACTTTCCTTTTTGCTGCAACAGAGAGCAAACAGAGGCAAAGCAATGTATTCTCAAGGGTTGTTTGTACTGTTACCCTCCTTATCATCAAACGAGCTCAAATGAGTGTAACTCTTGGCCCTCAAACCATCAATCAAGCACTTTCCATGCATGATGGCTAAGGAACCAAGTTTATACAAGTTTAACGCAAAACAAGACCAAAAGGCCCACCACCCTATCATACATGCTCAAGGGTGATGGTGACCAAGAAAAGTGGCACATTTCATCACTTTTGAGTATGAAATGTCTCATTTTCCTTATGTTCGAATTAACGTCCGATTTAAACACATGCAATGCAACACAAAAGATGCTTATCTTGTCTCTTTTATTTGTCCAATTTTTGTTTACTCATTTTACATTACTGAATCATTCTTTAATCGATTAAGTCCAAAAGTGAGTGTCCTCTAATGGAAAGAGGGCTTAAACCAAAGGTGCTTTGGGCATGAAAGAGACCTCATGCTGTTGGTAATGAACCCCCAAAGGGTTTAAACCATTAAACATAAATGTCTCAATTCCACACTTAAGCAAACAAGGGGTTTAAAACCACTTTCAAAGCAAACAAAAACGGTGAAGACTTGAGGGAGATTGTAGAGGTTAAAGTGCTAAAATTAAGTGCAAAACAACACTAAAGCATGTTATCAACTCAAAGCAATGATGAATAAAGCACTAAAACATCAAGCTAGTGAAGGAAATTGCACTACAACTATGCAATACAAGCCTCAACTGAAATAACCAGCCCAAAACAGAGGCAAAATAGGTCAAAACAGAGGCAAAAACATGCTGAACTAGAGCTAAGTTAAGCTAGAAAAACATGCTAACTCATGAAGCTAACTAGGCATGCAAACAAGACACAAAGAGGAGAGGCTAACCCCTCCAATTTTGGACTTCAAAAGTTGGTTTTTACCACTGAAAAACCTCTGAGATTTAGTGGTTAAAAGGCCCAAAAAAGTTGATTTGAAAGTGATAAAAAAATAGCACAAAAAGCTTAACAAGCAAAGGAGCCAAAAAGGTGGACAACCCCCTAACTCAAAAGGGCTGAAACCACCATTTCTAGGTCACAAAAATAGAGTTTTTTACACTTCAAAAACAGCCTTAAAATAGTTGAAAAAGATAGGAAATTAAGTATGCACAATAAGCTTAAACAAGGTAAGTGCTCTACCTTTGAAGCAAAGCACAATTTAGGCACAAATCCAAGCTCAAACTTCCTTCCAAAGCTCAAACAAGACTCCAAGGGACCTCAGCTCAATGGTGGTCAAGTTTGATTAAGGGTTGATGTGAAAAAATATGGAGGAACTAGGCAATCAAGCACAAAATATCAAGTGTGAGAGAGAAAGCTAGAGAGAGATATTTTTGGTCCAAAATCTTCTAACCCTCAAAAATGAGGGAGGAACCCCCCTATCTGTAGAAAAACAAGTCTTGAGCTTAGATACATCTCACCATACACGTGTATGAAGATGCAGCTCAATGAGCAACAGCTGGTAACAAATATTTGGAAAATGAGACCAATGGCCGTCGGCCACCACTGGTAGCTGACAAGAACAAGCCATGGCTGACAGAGTCTAGGGCTGGCTAACAGGTCACCCTCTCTTCCAGGCTAGAGGCAACAAGCTCTTGGTCCAAAAACATGCACAAAACATATAAGATTTAGAGGCTCAAAGACAAGGCACTCCGCCGAGGACTTCGGGTGCTCAAAATGAACACAAACAAGGACAATCATCAAGTGCACAAATGATGACATCCAAGTCTTGAGGACGGTCAAAAATGGGGTGTCTACACCTCGGCCCTCCATTTGGTCACAAAGTCCGAGAAGCCCTCATTTGGCTCCTAACGGGTTGCTTCAAGATCGCGGGCAGTGACCTCGATCTGGGTATTGTAGGAGTACTGCGCGATGAAGGCCTCGGCCATTTCCTCCCAACTTCTTTTCACAGAGTCCTCGAGTTCGGCATACCAAATGGCCGCTATACCCGACAGGGTCCGGCCAAAAAGCGACAGCTTCTGAAGTCTAGTGAGACCCATTGGTCGTAGGATATCAGAGAATAACTGTAGATGGACCATAGGATCCTTGGAGCTGTCGAACCGGTCTATATGCAGCATCTTGAATCTATCCGGCAGAGTCACTGCGGAGTTTGTGTATCCATCCTCAATGTCAGGGATTGAATTCATGCCCTATGCCCGCTTGAAAAGATTTTCTAGTTTGTTGACCCTCAATGCAGTGGGGTCAACCTCGAATTTAAATGGCACCTCCGTTTGGTAAACTGGTGCCTTGGAGGTCTGAGGTCGGATCGGATCTGCCGAAATGCCCATATTCTCTTGGACATTGACTGTGACCCTGCGTGCCAGAATACCCGCTGGGGGTGCATGGGATGCAGAGGCTACTGCCGGTTGTGGTTCCTGTTGTTGAAGCCTATCTATCATTTATGCTTGGCGGGCTGTGACCTCAGCTTGGCAGGCAGCATCTAGCTGCATAGTTTCAATAGTCTGCTGGAGCTGACGAAGCATATCTTCTATGCTGACTGGGGGATTGTTCTCCGCGCCGGCGAGGGCGCGAATTCGTTTTGTTTTGAGGCTACTACAGTTCGGACTCAATGTCACGGTTCTGAATCTAATCTCACAAAGTGCAATGTGAGACCGATAAATCACCAAAGAGTCCAAATCCGGCAAATCATTTTGGAAAACTAATTTTTATAAAGAAATGCCAAACATGGACTGCTTTGCCAGATACAGAGTCGCCACCTAAATATTTTATTTTGGGGAAAATTTAGGAAACCCTGACTCGTGCCTAAGGCCACATGTCTGTTATCACCAAAGTTGCCTCGGCTCGGGAATTTGGGTACGAGAGGGGAAGGTCATGCAATGAGCACCCTCACTCGCCCGATCAAAGATCGGCCTGTACTAAGCATGATATTTTTTTTTGAAAACACATGTGTTCTTATTCTGGTTATTAACCTAGAATTACTATATGATGCGCACAACATACAAGTATAGACTAGATCGCCTAAGTTGGAACAAAACATTGCATGTTCGTTTGTTTGAAAACGGTTTGAAGTTTGCTACTCGCAAGTAGGCTAAATCGGGGATTTGATGAATTGTTCCAATTCAAGCAATCCAACCTTCACCTACAGGCATTCAGGCAGTTATATCAAATAAGCAGTTAGCCTCATGGCAAGCATGCTTTCATGGCAACATTAACACGCATGCAGAATGTTAAAGCGTAAACACTTACAGTGTACTCTAAGCCAAAACAGAGAACTAGTTAGAAGTCATGCATGATCCTAGTTCATGTTAAGATGGCTAATGCAACACATGCAAGAATGCAGCTAAAATAGGCTTGGCTATTCTAGAATGGCATATGAATGCGACAATTCGATACATGTATTCAACCTGGTATTGAAATACAATGTAGTTAGTACGATGCGCCGAGCCCGGTGCATGCAAAACAGATGAATGATGCACGCATGCAAGCATAAGGTATGCTAATCGAAATATGCCCTAAAACTAACCATCGTAAGCGGTTAAGTAAAAGGGAGAAAGAAATGAGGGTTAGAAGACATACATCACACACACGCACGTTTATTACAATAGTTGGCCCTCTCGATGGAGGGTCCGAATAATAAGCTAACTAACTAATCTAAGCTAATTAAACTAATTATTACATCACAAAACTAATTAACTAACAAGCTAATTAATTAAGCTATTACAACACGAATTGAATAGTTAACTAATTAAGTACAAACCAAATAGTTAACTAGCTAATCAAATCAGCTAAGTAAAGCGATAAATCAGGAGCCTCAAGGCGGGAAGTATATGCATGCTCGGTCGCCTCGTTCGGAAATCCGTCGCGATGCCCTAACTTGCCTCTGTTTGCAACTGTCCTCAGAACCTTGCACCAAGCTCCAGAAAGCTTCCAACTCACCTTGGGGACCTGTGGGAGGGCTGCCGACCACCTAGGGGTGTTTCCAGCCACTGGCCGACCACTCTTCTTTGCTGCAGACCAGAAAAAGTGGTCGGCCAGCTAGTTTTTCTGGTCGGCCGACCAGTTGTTGCTGCACTTCTCCAGTTTGCTGCAACAGAGAGCAAGAAAGGGCATTGCAATGTATTTGCAAGATATGTGTGTACAACCACCCTTCCTATCATTTCATAAGCTCAAGGGAGTGCGGTTCTCGACCCTCGGGCCACCAATCACGCATCTCGATGCATGATGGTCGAGAAGCCAAATTGCACAATTCAATATGAAATGAATGCACACATAAACACACAAATGCCTTAAACTCTATCATGTATGATCAAGAGTGTCGGCGACCGAGAATTGAGGCACGTTTCATCACTTCAAGTATGAAACGTCCCTCATTTCTCATGTTTGGACTAACACCTAATCCAAACAAATGCAATGCAACTCAAGCATGCAAACATGTAATGCAACTTAAGCATGCAAACATGCAATGCAAGGCATGCAAAACACAATGCAACTACGTGGCATACACAATGTAAAAGATAACAGGGCATACTCAATGCAATGTAACATGGCATATACAATGCGAAGAACATGGCATACTCAATGCAATGTAACATAAGCATGCAAACAAACATGCTCAATGGACTTAAACCAAAATAGGCAGACCTCAGTCATGCCCAAATCAGTGGCCATAATGCTGAGAAATGAAGGCACGAAAGCATATACAAGCATGCACATGCATTGGCCTATCAACTAGGCCTAAGAACACAACTGTCAAGCATGATGAAGAAGCGATAAACATGGAAGTGTGACAACACTAAAGGCTCTGAAATCAAGTGTGAAATGATGCCAAATCATTCAAACAACACAAGTAAAGCATGCAAGAGGGCCTAAGGCACAAAACCATTAAAGGGACTACACAAGGGGCATGCAATACATGGCACAAATGATTGAACCAATCATGGACAGGGCTTAATTAGGTCTAAACAAAGACCAAAACATGCTAAGATGAGGGTTCAAGGACCTAAGCAAGATGGCATACATGCTAGGCCATAAACAAGGCAATAAATGCATAACACTCAAAGGCACTTAAAGAGTGAATGAAGTGGGAACATGGCAATCCTATATGCTCTAAAATGTCATGATAAATGATGCCAAATCATGTACATGATGCAAATGAAGCATGCTATGAAGCTCAAAACTTGAAACTATCATAGGCACTTACACTATAGCTATGCAAAACATGAAGCATATGGCAAGGGCAACCCAAAATAGTCCTAGAACATGTCAAAATGAGTCTAAAACATGCATGGAAGAAAGCCAAAATAAGCTAGCATGAAGGGCATAAGGCATGGAATATGCAAGGCAAATAAGGTGGATTACACTACACCAACCAAGACCAAGCATGAGATGGCTTCGCCAACAAAAATCAGAGTTATATCATGGAAAAGTAACCCCAAAAACACACTGAAATGATAGCTCGCAAGCTTAGGCATGGAGGCATACACAATGGTTCATGTTTAAGGCATAAAGGGCAAACCCTCCAACGCATTGAAAGAGAGAAAGATGCAAGTGTATGACCATGAAACATGAACTGAAATTACATAACAAATGATGCCAAATCATGTAAATAGGCCAAGTAATGCATGCTAGTGGACTTGATACACAAAGCTAACAAGCTAGAATGCATTATAGCTATACAAAGCATGGTATGCATGACCAAAACAACACAAATCAGAGCTTAAACATGCTAAAACATGGACAAAAGCTTCTTAGAGTTAAGCCAAAATCATGTTAGAATGATGGTCTAAAGCATGGTACACATTAGGCTAGTTCATGGAATTACACTACAAGTGTATGGAGCATGCAAGGGCCAACCAAACCAAACCTTAATAGAGGTATGACATGGCAAAACAACACCAAGAACATGTTGAGATGGACTCAAAACAAGCTAGAAAGACATGCTACTTCATGAAGCATACAAGACTAGTGTGTGAGAAACACACTATAAGTGTATAAAGCATGCAAGGGGTGACAAAACCAAGTCAAAACAGTGGTATGCCATGCTGAAATAATCCCAAATACATGCTAAGATATGGCCAACATAAGCTTAACAAACATGCTCAAACATGAGGCTAATAAGGCAAGCATTCAAGACACAAGGAGATGGGATGACCCTCTCCTATTTGGGACCTCAAAACACCATTTCCACCACTGAAATTCCTCTGAGTTTCAGTGGTGAGAAGGTCAAAACAAGGTGGTCCCAATAGCTTAAAAAGATGGCACAAGAACAAGACCAAACAGGGGCTAAGAGGGGGTAGGCTACCCCAACACAAAAGTGACCTTAAACAAAGATGTTAAGCATGCAAAATCAGAAATTTTTACAGTAGAAAGTTAAGCTTAAAACACCATGAAAATAGGGCTAAAATCTTAAGCAAAATCAAGGGTTTTAAGGGTTAGAAGCTCACCCTTGAAGAACACCTTCAAAACCACAACTCCAGCAGCTTTTCTGAGCTCAAACCCCTCCAAAAACACCAAAACCAGCTTCTAAGAGCCTCAACAACAAAACGATGGTGTTTGAGTGTGTGTTTGTGTGCAATAGTATGGAGAAATTACACTTTAAGGCACAAATATGAGACCAAAAGAGAGATATAAAGATATATGTGTATCTATAGCTCAAGCCCAAAAATCTGAACCTAGAGGAGAGAAGAGGAGGTTCTCTTATATAGAGAACCAAGCCTCAAGCTTGTTGAGGAAGCTAAGGGCTCAAAGCCATCCCTCCATACACGTGTATGGAGGATGGCTTATGTGCCTTCCAGCTGGCACAGCTAGCCTACAAATATCTCCAAAAATGTGATGAAAAGCAGCCGACCACTTAAAGTGGTCGGCCAGCTACTTGAAGTGGTCGGCCAACCACCACAAGTGGTCTTCCAATACAAAAAGTGGTCGCCCAAAGGGGGAGAAGGTCTACTGCATGAAAGCAAGGCAATGGTGTGGTGGCTGACCAGAAAAGGTGGCCCAAAGACCAAGGAGACCAGTTGGCCAACCAGAAAACTGGCTGGCAGGAAGAAAAGTGGTCTCCAAGGGGAAGAACTGGTCTCCCACCCTTGTACCACCTTCCAAACAAGGAAAACAAGGTTTGTACCAAAAACAAACCAAAAAGGATGCAAGACGAAAGTCCGGGAGGCAAGGCGCGCGACCGGGAGCCTCGAAAACTAGTCTCGGGCATCAAAAGTGGTCTACGACCACAAAAGTGGTCTCATGGACCACAGTGTCCCTCTAGGCAGAGGCAACAAGGTATGGTTCAAAAACCACACCAAACGGAGAACGTTAAGCGATCCCGAGACAAGGCGCGCGACTGAAGGCTCTGAAAATCGGAAACTAGTCTCCAAGCAAGAAAAATGGTCTACGACCACAAAAAGGTGGTCTACAGACCACTCCCTCCCTCCAGGGAAGGGAAACAAGGCTTGGTCCACAAACCGAGCCAAAACACAAAAAGTTCAGAGGCCCGGAGGCAAGGCACCTAGCCGAAAACTCCAGAAACTCGAACGAGCACAACATGCACTATCACCGAGCGTTCAATCGATGACGTCTGAGTCTTAAGGTTGGTCAAAAATGGGGTGTCTACAGGGATGTTGAGCTATCAGAACTGGCGAATACTCTCTTTCTGGAGTAGAACTAGAAGATTGAGCCTGATTGGGCGCAGGTGAAGTAAAAGATGGCTGCTGGATTGGTGAATTCTGCCTGATCCTCCTCCGTCTGGTAATCGGTGGGAGTGAAACAAACACTGGCTGTCCCCTGACAAGATCCCCGGATCTGTAAATCCTTCTCACACGGGTCCAGAGTGCTTGCGGGGTAACAGAATCGTCCGAAGCAATGATGAAAAACTACCTTGTAAAAAGAAATAAAGCAAAAAGAAAACAAAAATCAGAAACCACACAGCACCTCGGCTTAGATACCAACAACACACAATTGCAATCAAAAGCTGGAGAACTGCACTCAACACTGATTTTTGCCCTAAAACTGATGACCAAACTTACAACTGATACATACATTCCTGTAGAGTTTCACTCTAAAGGCACATAACAGTTAAGTGAGAGCCAAAACAAGTCTATGATGGGGTAGGGTTACCTTGTCCTAGTTTCATCAGGAACTAGGGTTAGCTATTCAAACAAAGTGTTTCGCACAATCCTGCATTTGGGTGAGCAACCTGTCCTAGTTTGGAACAGTCTCTATGGCTTTCGATATGAAACTAGGCCGATTGGTGAAAAAAGGGTACCTCAGCAAGACTACCTAATATACCTCTCACACCTAACACCGAGAAGTGAAAGGAGGATCAAACGGTACAGCGGTAGAACAGATCCAAGGGTTCAGTTCCCATCTTGGCAGAGCCCACAACCGGTCAGCCTTTTGGCAAGCTTTTCCAGGCAAGCTTTTCCAAGCAAGCCTCTGGCAAACCGTTTAGGAACAACAGATGGCAAACACTGTGACTTAGGCGCACCAATGCAAATGCAAATGCAAAGAAACACATAAGTGTAGATAAAATAACATATCATGAGTTCGAGTCAAGTTCTCTAAATCCCTAGCAGAGTCACCAGAAACTGTAGTTTGGCTTTTTCGTGCCTCATTTCGGAAGCTCGAAAAGAAAGCCCTACAGTTTAGACTCATGCGGTTCTGAATCTAATCTCACAAGTGCAACGTGAAATTGATAATCACCAAAGACTCCAAATCCATAATCGTTTTGGAAAATTGATTTTGAATCAAAAAGTGCCAAAATTGGACTGCTTTGCCAGATACAGAGTCGCCACCTACATATTTATTTTTTGGAGAAATTTAAGAAACCCCTGACTCGTGCCAAAGGCCATGTGTCCGTCATCACCAAAGTTGTTTCGGCTTGGGAACTTAGGTACAAGAGGGGAAGGTCATGGATTGAGCACCCCCGCTCGCCCGATCAAAGATTGTAACGCCCCCAAAATAACACAATAAAGATAACTCATATGCAGAACAAATATGAGAAACAACATGTTTTCATACATCAGAGTTTACTGTTTAATAACCAATTAAATGCCATATAGGATTACATCTTTCCAAGTCATTGCTTGATTACATAAATTGAGTCTCGCTCATTACATCTTAAGCCCTTGGCTTTGCAAATACCAACATACACACAACAAGACATAATTAAGAAGCTCTTGCTTCCCGGAAGTCCATCCATGCTATTGCCTCAGAGGAAACATCTCATCTGCACCTGAAAATGGTATTCCCATATAGGGTGAGCCAACAGCCCAGTAGAAATAATCTAACACAATTTATGAGATTTAGCAAAGGTATAAATACCACATACATAAACAATACCGTTACGGAAGTATTTACAAAGCCTGCATATTCATATGCCACTAAGACCAATCTTATTTCATTTTCCTTCAATTCATTTCTGGTTCATATATGCTACTCAGTTCATGAGTTAAATTCATTATCTTTCAACAACCAAAATGAGACTACATCTCAGTGGTTTTCCATTTATGCAAAACACACATAAACACTTCAAACTTGCCATTTTACAGATATTTCGTCCGAAGGAACCGGCACCCATTTATATATAAATTTTCGGGTCTTTCACCCAGGACACTTCGACCAACTTGCTTTAGATGGAGTCCATCCCCTTTCTCCTCCCAAACAAATATACATATGCAATGTATTTATAAACATAGTCATACATGGAGTACATCCCCTATCTTCTCCCAATAAACATACATATACAATGTATTTATAACACGGTCATATTCAATGACACCAACAATGGATTAGCATTAAATCGCCTAATCCTCATGTAATTTCTACAACAATCATAGCTATCCTCCACCGATAGCCCAATGCATTTATTTCTAAAGAGATATACAATATCGAAATAAATAGTTTATTCAAAACTTCCATAGTGAGATAATACATATCCAATATCACCATTCATAATGATAACCTTCAATTTAACATATTCAATGTTAATTCCAATTATTTATACAAAATAATCATTTTATCAAATTAGGGCAAAAATCCCCCTCTTTCCCATATTGACTCAAACACCCAAAATCAACTATTTTGGTACACCAAGATCTTATTTTCAATCCCCATACTCATTTATCTCTTAAACATCAAAAACCCCTCTTTTCATTTCACACCCAAATCTTAGAATTGTCCAAACCACCACCAAATCTCATCATCTATACACAATAGCAAATAACTAAGCTGAAAACCATATTAGAGTGTAGAAAATCCCTACCTCAAGTGTAGAACACCCAAGCAACAAGGTGGAACTTCAAAGATGACAAAAACCAATTTCTTCTTGGATCAAAACAAAGCTCTTGACACCCTCTACCTTATTCTCAAAGACACTAGGGTCAAGAACACAACGGATCTAGATGAAATCTTAGAGAGAATGTGAGTTTTAGAGAAAAAGACAGTCGGATTAGGGTTTTGGGGAAGAAATGGAATCAAAAGTGATGTAAAACATCACTACTGCGAACTGATATACACAGGCTACTCGAGCGAAAGACTTCCCGCTCGAGCGACCAAACACAAAAAGGTCGCCTCGCTCGAGCGCAAGAAGCGTCGCTCGAGCGTAGAATGCAAAGCTTCAGGTCTGTCACCCAACGCAGACGCACGCTCAAGTGAAAGAAGCCTTGCTCGAGCGAAGAAACATTTTCACAAGGCTCGCTCGAGCGCAAGAAGCCTCGCTCGAGCGAAGAACAGATTACACAAGGCTCACTCGAGCGCAAGAAGCCTTGCTCGAGCAAAGAAGCCAAAATCTGGGCAACAACCATTTATACAAAAAGACAACCAATCTGTTCCAAATTCGCCCAGCAAGTCCCAAAACTCAAATTCAAACAATTAAAGGAGGGAAACAAGGTATAGACAACAATATACAATCATGAAACCCGAGCCCGGAACACTAAAAATGACGGGTAAAAATCTGGGTCGCTATAAAGATCGGCCTCTACTAATCATGATATGGTTTTTTATAAACATTATGTGCTCTTATTCCGGTTATTAAGCTAGCTTTACTATGTGATGCGCACAAGCAAATATAGACTAGTTTGCTCAATTTGGAACAATTCAACTCATGTTTGTTTGCGAAAATGGTTTGAATTTGCCACCACAAATGGGCTTAAAGTTTGTGGATTTGCCACTAAACATAGTGGGTTTAAAACGGATTTGCCACTCAACAAAGTGGGCTTAAAACGCACATTCATTAAATCGTTCCAATTCAAACAACAAGCCTTCATCCACAAGCATTCATGCAGTTTAAAAAGTAAGAATTTAGCCTCATGGAAAGCATGCTAAACATGGCAATCACTTACACTCATGCAAGTATACTAAAGCGTAAAACTCACCTAGTACTCAAAGCTAAGAAAATATGAGTTAGAAAAATATGCATGATTCATATCTATACAAGATGCCTAATGCAACACATGCAATATGCAATTTAAATAGGCTCGGCTACTAAGCATGGCATATGAAGCAATTTAAATAACATGCGATTAAACACGTGTTCAAAGAATTATTTGAAATTGCAATGCAATTTGAATGATGCGCTAAGCCTCGGTGCATGCAATACGAATGAATGGATGTAAGCATAAGGCATAAGGTATGCTAATTGAAATATGATGTCCCTAATCTAACCATTAAAAGTGATTAAATAAAAAGGAGAAAGACGTGAGGTTGGAAGACATATGCACACGCACGCACACTTATTACAACATTACGCCCTCGTGAAGGGGGGTCCGACTGAATAAAAGCTAACTAGCTAGCTAAACTAAGCTAATTAAGCAAACTATTACAAAACTTGAATTAATTAACTAAACTAGTTTAACTAATTATTACAACACAAATTAATTAGCTACAACTAACTAATTAAATAATTACAACACAAACTAATTGAATTACAACATAGGCTAATTAAATTAAACTAATTAATAAGATAACTTGTCTCGGGATGCGAGGGAGGCCCATGCATGCTTGGTTTCCACCTGAAGAACATCCTCTGTTTGCCCTCGAATGCTTCTGTTTGCAATACCCTTGCACTATTTCCTTCTGCAAATCAACTCTGTCATGCTTCACAAACACATTGCTCAAAATTCATTGGTGGTCGGCCGGCTACCATTGAGGGGTTGCTGTCCAACACTGGTGGCCGGCAGGCCACTGATAATACACCATTTTTTGCTGCAACAGAGAGCACACAGGGCAAAGAAAGGGTATTCTCACAGGTTGTTTGTAATGTGTATCACCCCTTATCATCAACACAAGCTCAAAGGAGTGATACACTTGGCCCTCAAACCATCAATTAAGCAATTTCCATGTATGATGGCTAAGGGACCAACTTGTACAAGTTCAATGAATGCAAAACAAGACTCAAATGCCATCACCCTATCATGCATGATCAAGGGCAACGGAGACTTAGGAAAGTGGCACATTTCATTACTTTTGAGTATGAAATATCCCATTTCCCTTGCGTTCAAATTAATGTTCGATTTGAACACATGCAATGCAACACAAAGACATACTTATCTTGCCACTTTTACTTGCTAATTTTGTTTACACATTTTAGTTTTGGTGAGTGTCCTCTAAGATGAAAGAAGTGTCAACCAATGGATAATGTAAGGCAAGAGAGAGATCATGCCATTGATAATGAACCCTCAAAGAGGATTAAACCATTAGGCATGACCTCAATCTCAAGCTTAATGGATCCCAAGCTTGAACCAACCCTCAAAAGTAAATGAAAGAGTGAAGCAAAGAGGGAGATGCAGAGTTTATAGTGCTGAAATGGAGTAAAAACAACACCAAAAGATGCTATCAACTCAAACAAGAGGTGTCTAAGACCCTAAAACACCAACTTGTGAGGACTATTACACTACAACCATGCAAAACAAGACTCAAATGAACTAACTAGCCCAAAATAGAGGCAAAGCAGGCTATTTCAGAGGCTAAAACATACTGAACTTGAGCTAAGTTAAGCTAGAAAAACATGCTAACATATAGAGCTACCTAGGCATGCAAATAAGACACACGGAGGGGAGGCTAACCCCTCCAAATTTTGACTTCAAAATGAATTTTTTGCCACTAAAAAACCTCTGAAATTCAGTGGTTAAAAGGCCCAAAAAAGTTGGTTTGAAAGTGGTGAACAAAGGTACAAAAGCTTAACAAGCAAAGAAGTAAGAAGGGTGAACCACCCCCTAATTAAAAATGGCCTCAAACCACCACCTTTAGGCCATAAAAATAGAGTTTTTTATAGTTCAAAATCAGCCCAAAAACAGTTGAAAGAGATGGAAAAACAAGTATGCAAAACAAGTGTAAAAGGGAAATGTCATACCTCTTGAAGCAAGCAACAATTTTAGGCATAAAGTCAAGTCAAAAACACCTTCTAAAGCTCCAAGAAGGCTTCAAAGGACCTCAGCTCAAAGGTGATCAAGTTTGATTAAGGAAGTGTATGCAAAAGTGTACGACTTGTGAGCAAATGTATACAAAATTGCAAGAGAGAGAGAGAAATCTAGAGAGAGAGAATTTTTCTCCAAAATTTTCTAACCCTCTACAATGGGGGAGAAGGTCCTATATTTATAGAAAAACAAGCTTTTGGCTGAGTTATTTCAGTCCATGCACGTGTATGGTGATCAAGCCCATTGTGCCAACAGCTGGAACAGCTGTCAAGAAATATCTACAAAAAGGCATCAATGGTCGGCAGGCCACTTGGGTGGCCGGCAGCCTCAATTGGTGGCCGGCAGCCACCAAGGGTTACAAGCTTGAAGATTTTGGTCCAAAACAGGGCATAGAATGGATGGGGTTTGGAGGCTCAAAGATAGGGCATTCTGCCGAGGACTTCGGGCACTAAAACGAACACAAATAGTCACAATCATTGAGTGCACAAACGATGATGTCCAAGTCTTGAGGACGGTCAAAAATGGGGTGTCTACACCTACCAAGCCCCAGTTCTTCCTACTGCTTACCAATAGTATAGAGCCCAGACTCTGTTTTTCGCTTTTTCTTATTTATCCTTTGAAGTCCTTCGAGATGACATTCGTCACAAGAACTTATCGTGGTCCTGTGATATTATCTCTCGAAGCTACATCCTTAACCCTATAGCCCAAGCAAAGTTTTATACTTTCTTGGATCAACTTCCTCTTCTACTTAACTGGCACACAAACGCTTCTGTTACCAGTGAGTTGTTGGAGAACACCTCTGCTGCTCGTATTCAAATTCAGTACGAAGCAGAGAATCTTCTTGAAGAATATGAAAACTTTAAGAACCAAGATTTAAGTATAGAGAAGATACCATTATGGGCGATGCACATGAGGAAGGAGGAGTGGATGAAACAGAGAAGGCTTTTAGACAAACAGAATTTGAAATGACTGCCCAACAACTCTTTTTCCAACCAAGGGCTCATCAGTTAGATAAACCAAATTTAGATAGGATAGAAGATAGGTTAGGAAAAGAATATGTATTTATTGAATTTTGCTGGACAAAGTTTCATGATCTTGTGACTTTGTCCATTCCTTATTTTTATGAAATTGAGAATGTAACCAAGTAGGTTTTCCCAATGTAAATGTTGCATATTAACAAAACTGAGTTCTTCAAATCTCATTTGTCATGATCTGGCTTTATATTCCAATTGCATGATTGATTCCATGGAGAATATGACTTCACTCCTTACTTTTTCTATGTAATCTGTGAATAACAGTTTTGAAGCAACCAACTTGCATTGATGCCTGGTTTTAAGTGCTTCGAAACATGGACGTTCTCATAGGAGTGTCCATATTTGCTTTGGGTTTTCACACTCTAAGCGTATGGCTAACATAGTCTACATAAAATAACAACTTCAAACTGACCAATCTTGCTTCGAGGCCTGGCTCAGGTGTTTCGAAGTATGAAATTTTTCTTTAAGAACGACCACTTTTGCCTTCACAGGGTCTTACCTAAGCAAAAGTGCAGGATAAGTCCTTTGGCTCTTGGACTTTGTATATTGCTCAACCAAGAACTGGTTTCATAGCGCTTATTTATGTTGAAAGAATAGGTAAGAACCATATTCTAATCATAGGTCATTTCAAAGATCCTTCGAAGGAAATCTCCTTTGTTGGAAAGTCTAAAAGCAGACCTCCAAGATTCCTAAAGTGGATAAATCTTAACTATGCTTGAATGTAAGGTACAAGACTGGCTTCAAAGCCAACTACCTATTTTCGAAGCTACGCTAAGTACTTGAAAACTGGTTTCGAAGCCAACTAACCATTTTCTAAGCCAAGCTGAATGTTTGAAATGTGTTTCCCTCCTTCATAAGTGTGGGGAATGTGGTTTGGAAATACTCTTCAGATCCTGGGGGGCGCTTGTGATCCTCAGCTAGTCACCTGAAAAGGGATGAACACTCCGGTTAGGGGTGCCGGGATTAGCACTCCGATGGATAAGTTAGTGTATACTCTCTTGATTGCTTGTATCTTAAGTTAAGCATACTAGTTCTCACATATCTCTTTCTGTCTGACGTTCTTCTATTTATATCTTTTCTTTCCTGGGCCTCGAGGTTGGGCCCACTTCCAATTCGCCATATAACTAATTATTCGGCTCCTCTTGCTGCAAAACCACTTTCCACTTGGCCCCTCAATCAACCAGCTATTTGGCCGAATAGGGCCGAATGCGATGTATATATTTTGACTCTCCTGGTTCATCTACTCGGCCTATTTACGTCTCTCAATATTTCGGCCCCCACAATAAGTTATCCACATACTGGCTCGGAGATAGTTTTTTTCCTTTTGTTCTCAGGGATTTTAAAATAAAAGCCTTAATCACACATAGGTTAGAACTTGGGTCCATTTAACCCGTTATATTAAATAGGTAACTTTCGACAGAAAGGTTTAAAACCCCATCTTCTCGTGCTTTATCTACACGCTTGTCCAAAGTTTCTCTTTCAATCATGTTGCTTCTATCTGCAGCTTTTCGCCCTTCCGCTCATTTTCTTCTTTCAATTCCTTACTAATGGCTTTTTCTTCTAAAATACCAGTCATCGAGCGTGCGAGCCCATCAGTGCCTTTGAGGAGAATCATCAATGAAGAATATGACAAATACAAGACCGGTGAACGGTGTGCTATTGATGGGTATATCTTTATTCCCTGACATCATGCTTAGGGGGAGTTTGTTCTTGGACCCATTTTTAGAGAAGCTCCCACCCAACCCCCTACTCTGTATCCGCGCTCAGAGGATCAATGCCTCCTTTATGAGGGTGGCCTTGATTGGGGAAGTTGGAAGATGAACCATCCTCATCGCTGCTGGCCCACATTGAGGCCAGAATGGGAGGAATGGTACGACTGAGTTGTTCTTGCTAGGATGTTGGACCTCCAAAAACTCTGTCTCCTCGACGCCCTTCGAGTAGTCAGGTTTTCCCTTCCTGAAGATCCTTTTCTCATACCTACTGCTCTTTGTTTTTGGAACCTAGCTTTCAATTTTTTTCAATTTTGGCGTGGCATGATGGCCCCTACTGTCCTTGACATGTGCCATCTTCTAGGGTTATCACTCGCTGGTACTCCTTTCGGTCCTAATTATCCTGATCTTAATGTTCCCTTCTCTATTCCCCCTTCTGACTACTTCCTTTAGTGATTTTGTGAAGTCTGAGAATAAAACGGAAGGCCTTATGACTGATCGGAAGTTCTTTTCTTTTTTCTTATATTGACTCTGAAAATTTTTATTTTATACCTCCTCACAGAGGATTATGCCTGAATTCACCCCTCTTGCTAGCGCTCTTGCTTCAGCTAAGAAGATATCCTTAGCTCCTTATGTATTGGGTCATGTATATAGAGCTTGCTCTCAGTTTTGTGAGAAACCCCTCGATGCCAACCAAGGAGGACCACTATAGGTGTTGCAACTCTAGCTTTTCACTTACTTCACTGACTTACATTCCAGGTGCTTGAGATTCTTGGTGCAAGACCCTACCACTTATGGAATAAAGTATGCCAGAATTTCACTCTACCCTTCTAGCTTTGCTTTTTACCTTAATTTCTTCCATCAAATTCCAGCTTCCCCCCTTTCCACCTTCTTCTGCCCCTTTGCGGCTAACACAGGGCCAACATGGCTGAGGACTTTCCTAGCTGACAACGCCTGCTCCAACCCCATTCACAGGGATATGTTAGCCTCGAATTTGATTCTAAGGGAGCTCTATATTGGTACCTTGAATTTTCTAGCTTATAAGTGTATTGTTGAACCTTACTGCCCTGCCCAATTTACTATGCAATTTGGGATTACTCAAAGAATTCCTGTCTCTCTCTGTAGCCAAACTAACCCCAATGTTGTAACCAGAGACCTGAAAGTGCCAAGAACCAGGCTGGATGAGGCAACTTCCAAGTTGATACAAGACTTGGTCGAATTCAAGTTCAATCCCTTCATCCCACACGACACTGCATTGAGGAGGTACAAGAATTGGTGGACAGCCAATATGGAGCTGCTCCTGGTATGGACTCGACTTTCTTCGCGCCCTCTTTCGGAGGGCATCAAACTGGTCTCCAACAGTTCAGACTCCTGTCACGGTTCTGAATCTAATCTCACAAAGTGCAATGTGAGACTAATAAACACCAAAGAGTCCAATCTGGCAAATCATTTTGGAAAATTGATTTTGAATCAAATAATGCCAAAATTGGACTACTTTGCCAAATTACAGAGTCGCCACCTAAATATTTTATTTTTGGAAAATTTAGAAAACCCTGACTCGTGCCGAAGGCCACGTGTCCGTCATCACCAAAGTTGCCTCGGCTCAAGAACTTGGGTACGAGAGGGGAAGGTCATAAAATGAGCACCCCCGCTCGCCCAATAGAAGATCGGCCTTTACTAAGCATGATATATTGTTTTATAAACTTCATGTGTTCTTATCCTGTTATTAGCCAACATTACTACGTGATGCGCACAGCATACAAGTATAGACTAAATCGCAAGAATTGGAACAAAACAATTCATGTCTGTTTTTGAAAATGGTTTGAAGGTGCCACCCTCAAGTGGGCTAAAGCGCGGATTTGCCACCAAACATGATGGGCTTAAAACATGATTTGCCACTTCGCAAAGCGGGCTTAAAACATCCATTCATTGAATTGTTCCAATTCAAGCAACAAAGCCTTCATCCACAGGCATTCATGCAGTTAATTACTTAAGCAAATAGCCTCATGGCAAGCATGCAAAACATGGCAACACTCACACTCATGCAAGTATGCTAAAGCGTGAAACTTACAAAGTACTCCAAGCCAAAACAGAAGCTAGTTAGAAATATACATGATCAATGATGATCGGACGCATCCGGACTCCCAAAGGGATGTCTATCATGGAAGATAGAGTTGATAAAGCGTCAGCGAACCTGTTGTTCTCTCTTAACAGATGTGTGAAGGTTAGCTTCTCAAACCGAGGAATCAAAACATCCAGGGTTTGGTGATAGATTTTTATCCTTTCTTCATTAACCTTCCAATCTCCTTTTACTTGAGACACAACTAGGTTCGAGTCCCCAATGACATCCAACCTTTTTGCCCCTAGTTCTAGGGCGACTTCCAAGCCAGTGATACATGCCTCGTATTCTGCTTCGTTGTTCGATACCTTGAACCGGAGTTTGAAAGATAAAGGTATATGGGAATTGTCGGGCACTATCAGCAACACCCCTATCCCATACCCGTACTGATTAGACGCTCTGTCAAAGTACATAGTCTAAATCTCTTCTTCGACCTGCAGAATAGCCTCATCTGGGAATAGATACTCTACTACTTCGCCTCCCTCCACTGGGTGATTGGCTAGGAACTCCGCTACCACTCTCCCTTTCACAGACTTGCGCGTCACATACTTCAAATCAAATTCGGAGAGAAGAAGCAACCAACAGGCTAGCCTACCCGTAAGCGCTGGTTTCTCAAAGAGATATTTGATGGGATATAATCTCGAAACCAGAATTACAGAGTGAGCTAACAGGTAGTGCCTCAACTTCCTAGTAGCTCATACCAAGGCCAAACAAGCCTTCTCAAGCGGAGTGTAACGGGTCTCATATTCCAGCATCTTCTTACTTAGGTAATAGATAGCCTTCTCCACTTTATCCTCAGATTCCTACGCAAGCATGCAGCCCATGGTCGTGTCGATTACTGACAGATACAAAATCAATGGCTTCCCCGGCCCTGGCAGTGACAACACGGGTGGGTTCTGTAGATACTGCATGATCTGCTCAAAAGTCACTTGGCTTCAGTCATCCCATTGGAATTTCTTTCCTTTCTTCAGGAGACCAAATAGTGGTTCACAAGTCAAGGTTAATTTTGCAATAAATCATCTTATGAATTGCACTTTACCAAGAAAGCCTCGTACCTCCTTTTCAGTCCTTGGTGGTGGCATTTCTAGGATGGCCTTGATTTTGGAAGGATCAACCTCAATGCCCCTTTGTGTAATCAAGAACCCCAGCATTTTCGCTGCTGTGACACCAAAAGTACATTTCTGAGGATTCAGTCGCAACCGATACTCTCTGATCCGTTGGAAAATTTTCTTCAAGGCGGTGTAGTGGCCCTCTCTTTCCTTGGACTTGACAATCATGTCGTCAACATACACCTCAACCTCTTAGTGGATCATATCATGCAAGATTGTAGTTGCAGCCCGTTGATAAGTAGCCCCAGTATTCTTCAACCCAAACGACATTACCTTATAGCAATAGGTTCCCCACGGGGTGGTGAAGGCAGTCTTCTCCCTATCCTCAGGTGCCATCAAAATCTGGTTATAGTCAGAAAACCCATCCATAAATGAGAGTAAAGCATGGCCCGTAGTGAATTCCACCAACTCTTCGATGTGCGGTAAAGGAAAGTCGTCCTTCAGACTAGCTTTATTCAGATCCCTGAAGTCTACACACACGCGGATTCTGTCGTCTTTCTTTGGCACCGGAACAATGTTGGCCAACCAAATAGGATACTCAGATACTAATAGAAACCCTGCATCAATCTGCTTGGTGACCTCTTCCTTGATTTTCAGAGCCCAGTCCGGGCGAATTCTCTGAGGCTTCTGCTTGACGGGTCGAGCCTCAGGGTCAAGAGGGATCCGATGTTGTACAATCTCAGAATTGATTCCAGGCATGTCTTCATAGGACCACGCGAAAACATCTTTGAAATCTTTTAATAAAGCGACTAAGCGCTCGCATTCCTCAGAAGATAGCGTGGACCCGATCTGGACCAGATGCGGATCTTTCTCAATGCCCACGTTAATTGAAGTGATTTCATCAACCAGGGGTTTTACAAACCTCTCCTCCTCTTGATCAACCAAATGTTTCAAAACTGGAGGAATTTCTTCCTCGTCCTTTTCATCAAAGTTTTGGAAGTCCTGATTAATGCAATAAATGAGCAGCATAGAAAAGTACTCAAAAGCAGCAGCGGTACCATTCTCATTCATAATTTCCAGTTCGTCTGATTCTTTGGTTACAACTGACTCAAAATAAAATGAAAAAGATGACCTGGACAAAACAACAACATCCGGGTTATCAACCCCAGAAATACCGGACTCTGACTCAGAAGAACTAGAATTTGATTCCGACTCCACAGACTCTATGGAATCAGATTCTAGTTCACTACTTGACTCAGAACTGCTGGACAAAAAGCCCTCATCGTACTGCCAAACGAGGGAGGGTGCGATAGATGCGTCTAGAATGCTGGAAGAAGGGCCCACAGCCGATTGATCTCCAATCATAGAAATAGAGAAGTCACCCCCCGGGCTCTCTGGTGTGATCTAAGGATCTAAGAGGAGACAAGCCAGCGCTGCTCCCATCTCGAGTTCTGTGCCATTAGACTCATCCTCTTTGCACTGCTCAGCCTCAGCTGGTAGGTTAGTCTGCTCTTCTGCAACTTCATCCCCTTGCAATTGAAGATCAAAAAAGATCTCAAAGCCGGGCAAGCGCCACTTTTCAAAATTCAGCCATGGTTCCGGAAAGCCGCAAAACAAGAAATCTTTCCCTTCTTAGACAAAGCGTCCATTCAAGGTTCCTTGAATAGGTTTATGCACTAGCTCATAGTGCTTCCCAGCTTGCTTAGCCCTAGCTCTTCCGGCCATCTCTTTTCCCTTTCTTACCCAATCCTCTTTGGTAGGTCTGTAACCTAAACCAAAGGTATAAGGGTTGTGCAGTACTTCAGCCAACGTAGCGACGCCCTTCCGACCCCTCCTTCCCAATCCCATTTCGGGTACATGTTGAAGCTTATTCATGAGGTAAATGGATTGCGCACTGACATACAGTCCCTCATCAACAGCCAAAATATCTTGCACTACCCGGGCCTCGGCCAGGGTGAACCCAGACAGAAAGACATCCACCTAACCGTGTACAATTTTCAAGACTGTGTGTAGTAACCTCCGTCGGTGGATGTACAGAAGAGTTCCCAAAAACAATAGCTACCCCCTTCCCATGAGGGTACTTCAACATCTGATGTAAAGTGGAAGAGACAGCCCTAACTTGGTGCAACCACAGCCGTCCAAGGAGTAGGGTAAAAGTTGCTGGCACATCTAGGACATAGAACTCAATATCCTGCTATGCCGGGCCAACTTGGGTTCTGATCTGAATTGTCCCCATCACCTCCTGACTGGTATTGTTATAAGCCCGAATCACTTGGGCTGTTGGTACGAAGTCCGTCGACTTTAGGTCGATAGCATAGGCCGTACGCAATGGACACACATTAATTGTAGAGTGGTCTGTTGTGATCAGAGCCCTCAGGCGGCAATTCTTTATCCGTGAAGGTCAAAGTCGGTGAAGCGCCACCTGGGAAAACCAGACCCATTAAATGCTTGGGTGTTGTGTCAATAGAGAGCTTAGCCTTATCCATTGCTGACAGGACGGCTTGTCTATGTACCCATGAGGCCATAAGCAGTCCCCAAATGGAGATGTCTACTTGAATTTTTTTCAGCTGCTTCAGTACAGCTTCCTCCTCTAACAGTTTATCTTTCTGTTTCTCTGCTTCCTTGTCTTTCCCTGATGCTTCTGGTTGATCCAAGTGTGGGGACTTAAAGTACCGCCCACTCCGTGTCATGTGGTCAACTTCCTCGGCATACCATGTATCGTCTGGCAAATTTTGCCCCCAGTCCTCATCAATATGCACAAGATGTAAATCATCGTCTTCCCACTACATTCCCTTGGCAACTGACAAACAATTGTCAGGTTCCGTTGTAACTATTCTTGTGTTCACAACACATTATGTCCTCGCGGGGCCTTTGGCTTTTCTAGCCCTCTGATCAGCCTAAGCTCTTTCTTGTTCGAACCGCTTCAGGGCGGCCTCTTGTTCTGTGTCAGCTGAACACACACTGCTCAATTCCCGAGCAAAATTCTCAGTGCCGGTGCTCTCCGGAAATTCCCTCTTATCATCGACCATTCCGGCCATTGCAGACGTTCCTGTTTCTGACTGCTCCTGCTTTAACTGAGCTCCCTTATCATCAACATCCGGCTCATCACTAAGCCACCCGGTATTGTCCATTGATCCATTCAGGTTAGACCAATTGATGCGCACATCCCCTGGGTCCTGTTCGTCAAAGAACTACAGATTAGCAATGTCCTCCTCCAGATCGGCTAAATCATCCAACCCCTGGCTTGGTACGTCTTCCCGAACTACATTAACCTCCAACCCTGTCGGTAGTTCTAACTCTAGTCTGGCTTGACTTGTCGGCACAATGTAGCAGCTAGGGTTATATGCTTCCTCTGCTAAGTCCTCAGATCCCTCAGATTCTGAACCAATGTTCCCATTCTCCTCCAAGGTTACCCTGACTTTGTCTTCGACAGTCACCACCACTGGCTTGGGTTGGGTTAATGACGCGCTCATCATGCACAAGTCTATACTTTCTAGAATGAACAGCGTCAGCTTGGGTAGGTGGGAGAGAGTGATGTATATGTTGGGGTCAAATGGAACGGCCATTGTTTGGATGAAGTTGACTTGCCTGGGTGGGAGATGGGGTTGATTATGTGGGAGAAGAGGGTTTGTAGTGACATTTGGCTTCTCAGGAGGTGCTATCACCTTGTTGTCAATGAGATCCTGGATCTCATGACGAAGTCTGAAGCAGAGGTCGGTATCGTGACCATGCTGCTGGTGGAAGGCGCAATCTATGGTCGGGTTGTGTGTAGGGGGAAGGGTATTAGGTAATGGTCGCGGCTCCAGGGCTTCAGATGCCCCTTTCTGATCAAGACCCTCAAGGCCACAAACAGAGACATGTATAGTGGAGTGAAAGTCCTCTGGCCCCGGGGTGGATATTTTGCGGGTTGTGGGGTAGGTCCAAATGCACCGATAAATGGGGTGGCTATTTTTGGTGTGGTGGTAGTGACCATACCGACATCAGAGGTTCTCGCAGCTGCGTTGCTACTCGTAGTCGCATTTGAACTACGTGTAAATGCTTGCTTGGGTTGCTCCTTTTCATGGTCAATCAGACCCTACTTCATAGCATCTTCTATCCATATCCTATCTCATGTAAGTCAGCAAAGGTGGGAAGGGGTAAGATAATCATCTTCTGCAACAGTTTCAGTTGCAAATTGCAGACGACCATTCTTATCTGGTCCTTCTCAGCCGGGCGGGTTGTCATCATGGAAGCCTTAGCCCTCCATCGGGTGACAAAGTCAGAGAAGCCCTCCTTCGACTCTTGTTGACTTGCCTCGAGATCACGAGTTGTGACCTCGATTTGAGTGTTATACGAATATTGGGCGATAAAGGCCTCAGTTATCTCTTCCCAACTCCTTTTCATGGAATCCTCCAATTTAGCATACCAGATAGGCGTAATACCTGATAGGGTCCAGCCAAAGAGGGATAGTTTCTGCAACCTAGTCAAGCCCATCGGCCGCAGAATATCTGAAAATAGCCTCAAATGGACCATGGGATCGCCCAAACCATCAAAACGGTCTATGTAAGGCATTTTGAACCTATCCGGCAATGTCATCACCGAATCTGTGTAGCCGTCCTCTATATCTGGGATCGAGTTGACTCCCTGGGCTCGCTTGAACAGTTTCTTGAGCTTGCTTACTTTCAAAGCAGCAGGATCGACCTCAAATTCAAACAGTGGCTCCGTTGGGTAGGCTGGTGCTTTGGAAGTCTGAGGTGGGACTGGCCCTGCCGGGATGTCCGCATTCTCCTGGACATCGGCTGTACCTGCGGGTATTGGAACCCTAGGTGGGAGTGGGTGCGAAGCAGAAGCTGCTGCATGTTGTGGTTGCTGCTACTGTTGAAGCCTAGAAATCAGTTCAGCCTGCTGGGCTACAACCTCTGTTTGGCGAGCGGTAACCTTCGCTTGGTGAGCAACATCCCACTGCATGGCCTCAATAGTTTGTTGGAGTTGACGCATCATATGCTCCATACTGTCTGTGGGGTGTTAATCTGTCTGAACAGGTGTATACTCTCCCTCTAAGGTAAAAGCAGGAATTTGGGTCCAATTGCGCACAAGTGACGTAGATAATGACTACTGAACTGGCGACCGTTGTACCGATGATCTATGCCTAACTATCCTTTGTCTCGTAACCAGGGGTAGCGAAGCAAACACAGGTTGTCCTCCTACAAGATCCTCAGATCGGTGAATCCTCCTGACTCAGGTCTAGAGTGCTCGGAGGGTATCTGCCTCGTCGGAAGCAATGATGAAATACTACCTTGCAAAAAAGAAAATAAAGCAAAAAGGAAACAACAATCAACAAACGCACAGCACCTCGGCATAGATAGAGACAACACACAGTTGAAATCATAAGCTGGACAATCTGTACTCAAACACTAATTTTTGTCCCCAAATTTCTGCCTCAAATCTGATACCGTCAGACTGATACCCAGACTTGCAACTGATACATGCACTCCCTGTAGAGACACACCCTAACAGCACATATCAAGCAAGTGAGAGTCAAAACACCCCTATGTTGGGATAGGGTTTCCCTGTTCTAATTTCGTCAGGAACTAGGGATTCACTATGCACGCATGCGGTTTCAAACAATCCTACATTCGGGTGAGCAACCTGTCCTAGTTTGGAACAGTCTATATGGCTTCCAATATGCAACTAGGTCGAATGGACGAGAAAGGATGCCTCAGCAAGACCACCTAATATACCTCTCGCTCCTAACACTGAGAAATGAAAGAAGGATCAAACGATACAGCGGTAGTCCAGATCCAAGGTTTGTGTTCCTACCGTCGCAGAGCCCGCAACTGGTCAGCCTTATGGCACACTTTTCCAAGCAAGCCTCCGGTAAACCGTTCAGGAATAGCAGATGGCAAACACTGTGACTTAGGCACACCTACGCAAACGCAATGCAAAGAAACACACAAATGTAGATAAAACAACATATCATGAGTTCGAGTCAAGTTCTCTAAATCCCCAGCAGAGTCGCCAGAAACTGTGGACTCGACTTTCTTCGCGCCCACTTTCGGAAGGCATCAAATTGGTCTCCAACAGTTCGGACTCCTGTCATGGTTCTGAATCTAATCTCACAAAGTGCAATGTGAGATTGATAAACACCAAAGAGTCCAATCCGGCAAATCATTTTGAAAAATTGATTTTGAATCAAATAATGCCAAAATTAGACTGTTTTGCCAGATTATAGAGTCGCCACCTAAATATTTTATTTTTGGAAAATTTAGGAAACCCTGACTCATGCCAAAGGCCATGTGTCCGTCATCACCAAAGTTGCCTCGGCTCGAGAACTTGGGTACAAGAGGGGAAGGTCATGAAATGAGCACCCCCACTCGCCCGATCGAAGATCGGCCTCTACTAAGCATGATATATTGTTTTGTAAACCTCATGTGTTCTTATTCGGTTATTAGCTGACATTACTACGTGATGCGCACATCATACAAGTATAGACTAAATCGCAAGAATTGGAACAAAATAATTCATGTCTATTTTCGAAAATGGTTTGAAGGTGCTACCCTCAAGTGGGCTAAAGCGCGGATTTGCCAACAAACATGATGGGCTTAAAACATGATTTACCACTTCGCAAAGTGGGCTTAAAACATCCATTCGTTGAATTGTTCCAATTCAAGCAACAAAGCCTTTATCCACAGGCATTCATGCAGTTAATCACTTAAGCAAATAGCCTCATGGCAAGCATACGAAACACGGCAACACTCACACCCATGCAAGTATGCTAAAGCGTAAAACTTACAAAGTATTCCGAGCCAAAACAGAAGCTAGTTAGAAATATGCATGATCCTAACTATGTTAATTATGCCTAATGCAACGCATGCAAAAATGCAACTAAATAGGCTCAGCTATCTAAGATGGCATATGAATGCAACAATGTGATACATGTATTCAAAGAAATATTGAAATACAATGCAGTTTGAATGATGCACCGAGCCTTGATGCATGCAAGACAAATGAATGATGCACGCATGCGAGCATAAGGTATGCTAATTGAAAAATGACCCTAAACTAACCATCGTAAGCGGTCAAATAAAAGGGAGAAAGATGTAGGGTTGGAAGACATGCACACATGCACGCACACTTATTACAACATTGCACCTTGTAGACACCCCATTTTTGACCGCCCTTAAGACTTAGGCACTACTGATGTTTTACCTGGTGGTGAAAGGTGTGCAGGGCAAAGGTTCAGTTTCTTCGGCAAGGAGAGAGTCAAATCTCAACTTCATACCCCTTTTTGGACCAAAACAATCTTGATCAAAAGATTTTAGATCTCGAAACCCTCTCTTCCAAAATGTTTTGAAAATAAAGTTCCTACGATGTTCTGACGCTCGCATTTCGTTAAATGTTGCGCTTTTCAGTAAACTGAGCAAGGACAAAGTGGAAATGAATGAAAGAGAGATGAAATCTTTAAAAATATTTCAAAACACTTTGTTTAGGGGTTTGGAGTTGAAGAAAAGAGGAAAGGAGAGAAGAAAACTAGTTTGGGAGAAGTTCGGCATGAATCCGGGTAGGACCAAAACTGCGTGGCTTCACCAAAACAGGCATAACTTTTTACATAGTTGGAATTGTGATGCAAAAATTCCACCATTGGAAAGCTTACTTCCGGGGCTTCAATTTGGACACAAGAATGACCTGAAAAGGAGTCCAGATGAAGGAGTTATGCCCATTTGAAGTTGGACCTGGGAAGCAGAATTTTCCTGCCGACCAGAAAAATGAGCTGGCCGACCAGAAAAGTGGCTGGCCGACCACTTTCTCTTGAAAAAGTGGTCGGACGACCAGTAAAAGTATCTGGCCGACCACTTCAATTGGTTGGTAGCTTTCCTGCATATTCTACAGGTGTTGTGGATGCCAGCTGTGCCAGCTAGAGGGCATAGACTGCGTCCTCCATACACGTGTATGGAGGGATTGCATCCAAGCTCTAAGCTTCTTCAAGAAGCTTTAGCTTATGTTTTTCTATAAGGGAGAGCCTCCCTCTCCGTTTCAGAGGTTCTGAATTTTGCTGAGAACATAGTCTTACACTCTCTCTATATTCCTCTCTTTCTCTCTCTATATTGGTGCATTGCTTCACATTTGTGCACACAACCTCCTAGCCAAACACTCTTACCTTGTTGTTGAGTTGCTGGAGGGTCTTGAGGGAGCTCAAGAGGTGGTTTTGGCTCAAGAAATTTGCTGGCATTGCAGTGCTTCAAGGGTAACCTTCTTTTCCTCCCTTTTAGCTCTATTTTGATCACTCTCTTAGCCATATTTTCATGCTTCTCTTGGCTTAACATTAAACTACAAAAAGCTCTTTTTTTTAGTCCTTAACATGTTTGTTTAAGGCACTTTTGGTGTTGAGGGTCTTCTACCCTCTTGCGTGTTGAGGGTCTTCTACCCTCTTGCATGCCTTGTTTGGCCTTGTTTTGTGCCATGCCTTAAGGCCTTTGAGCTAGTCCTTGCTTGGCCTCCTAGCCACTGAAATCCAGTGGATTTTCAGTGGTAGGCATGTAGTTTTGAGGCCTTAAATTAGAGGGGGGTGACCCTCTCTCTTTTTGTTTTGGTTGCTTAAGTTATTGGCCTATCAAATGAGCATGCATCTTCATACTTTCGAGGCTTGGTTAAGGCACTTTTTTGTGACTTTTAGGGCCTGCCTTAGCTCTGTCTATGGCTGGTTTGGTCACCTTGTGTTTGCTTCTTGTATGTGTAGTGTAATCCCATTTGTGGCTCATCAAAGTAGCATGTCTTTCTAGCATGTATTGGCTCCATTTTAGTAGGTTTTTGGTCATCATTTAACATGTCATGACTCTGTTTTTGGCTGGTTTGTAGTCTCTTGCATGCTCCATATGCTTGTAGTGTAAATCTTGTTCACTAGCCTTATATGCATGATATTTTGGCTCATTATTCTAGCATATTTTGGCTATGCTCCAGCATGATTTTGTTCATATTTCGGGCTGTTCTAGCTCTGTTTTGAGGCTTCTTGGTCGAATGATGCTTGTCATGCATGCTTGTAGTGTAATAGCCTTGACTAGCTTTGAGCCTTGAGGTCTCTTGTATGCTTAATTTGAGGTATTTGCATGTTTTGGAATCATTTAGAATGATATTTTAAAGCATGTGAGGTTGTTGCACTTCCATATTTTCCACTCCCTAAGTGCTCTTGAGGGTTGTGCCTTTATGCCCTATTTGTGAGCCATTACATGAGCCTCATTTTTGTGCCTTTCAAGCCATCATCTCAACCCATCTTTGCTACTGTTTTGGCCTGCATAGGGTCTGTTTGGGATTGGTTTGGCCATTTGAGCATTGTCTTGCATGCCTCTAGTGTAATACACTTCACTAGCTTCAACGTTTGAGCTTTTCAACATGCATTACATGGGTTGTTCGCATGATTCTAAGTCATTTTGCATACCATTTCAGTGCTAGAGCATATGCCATTGTACCCCATGCTTCATTCTTTCAATGCCTTTGGAGAGTTGTATTTTGTGCCTTGAGCTTGGGCTACTATGCATACATGTTTGTATAGCATTTTGAGTTTCCATCTTAGCATGTATGGCCACTGATTTGGACATGGCTGAGGCCTATCCATTTTGGTTTAAGTCTATTGTGCATTGAGTATGCCATGTGGTTCATAGCATTGAGAATGCCATGTTGTTGCATGATTGATTATTACATTTGTGCATGCCATGTCCATTGCCTAGTGTATGCTAGTTACCATGTGCATTGTGTATACTAGTTGTCAAGAGCATTGTGTATGCCATGTAGTTCATAGCATTGTGTATGCTAGTATGTTAGTTGCATGTTTTCATGCTTGTCCCTTGCATCGTGTTCATATGCTTGTTTCATTGCATTGAATGTTTGCATGCGCGAGCCGCATTGTGTATACCATGCCATGTCATTTGTTGCATTGTGTTTGGAATAGAAGTTAGTCCAAACACGGGAAACGAGGGACGTTTCATACTCGAAGTGATGAAATGTCCCTCAACTCTCGGTCGCCGACACTCTTGACTATACATGATGGAGTTTTAGGCTTTATGTGTTCGCGCGTGCATTCATTTCATATTGAGTTGTGCAATTTGGCTCCTCGACCATCATGCATCGAGATGCATGATTAGTTGCCCGAGGGTCGAGAACCACACCCCCTTAAGCTTATGTAATGAGAGGGAGGGTGGTTGTGCATACATGTGTTGCAAATACTTTGCCATGCCCCTTTCTTGCTCTCTGTTGCAGCAAACTGAAGTCTGGCAGCAGAAACTGGTCAGCCGACCAGGTAAAGTGGCTAGCCGACCACTTTTTCTGGTTTTTCAGCACAAAAAGTGGTCGGCAGGTGGTCTCCAATGCCAAAAATTGGTTGGCAGCATTCCCACAGGTTTCCAAGGTGGAGTTTAAGCCTTCTGGAGCTTGGAGCAAGCTTCTGAGAATAATTGCAAACAGAGGCAAGTTGGGGCATCGCGATGGATTTCTAAGTGAGGCGGTTCGAGCATGCATGCATCCCTCGTCATGAGGCCATTTCTATACTTTTGTTAGTTTAGAATGTATATTTGTTTCAATTTGGGTTGTGTAATAATTAATTAGCTAGAGTAGTTTAGTTAATTAATCAGTTCTATATTATTTATTCGGACCCTCTGTCGAGAGGGCCAACTGTTGTAATAAGTGTGCATGAGTGTGTGAATATCTTCCAACGCCACGTCTTTCTCCCTTTTATTTACCAGCTTACAATGGTTAGATTTAGGGCATGTTTCAATTAGCATCCTTATGTTTGCATGTTTGCATCATTCATCTGTCTTGCACGCACCGGGCTCGGCGCATCATACTAATTGCATTGTATTTCGATTCCTATTTGAATACATGTATCAACTGCTGCATTTCACTTGCCATTTAGAATAGCCGAGCCTATTCCTAGTTGCATTTTGCATGTGTTGCATTAGCCATCTTAACATGAACCAGGATCATGCATTGATTACTAACTAGTTTCTGTTTTGGCTCGGAGTACTCGGTGAGTGTTTATGCTTTAGTATCCTTGCATGTGTGTGAGTGACTGCCATGATAGCATGCTTGTCATGAGGCTATTTGCTTATGTGATATAACCGCTTGAATGCCCGTGGGTGAAGGTTAGATTACTTGAATTGGGACAATTCATCGGAATGTGAGTTTTTTTAAGCCCACTTGAGAGTGGCAAATCACTATGTTTTTCTAAGCCCACCTGAGGGTGGCAAATCCACATCTTAGCCTACTTGCAAGTAGCACCTTCAAACCATTTTCAAACAAACATGAGATGTTTTGTTCCAATTTAGGCGATCTAGTCTATACTTATATGTGTTGTGCGCATCACATAGTAATTCTAGGCTAATAACCGGAATAAGAGCGCATGTGTTTTCAAAAACAAGATATCATGTCAGTAAAGGCCGATCTTTGATCGAGCGAGCGGGGGTGCTCATTGCATGACCATCCCCTCTCGTACCCAAGTTCCCGAGCCGAGGCAACTTTGGTGATGACAGGCACGTGGCCTTAGGCACGAGTTAGGGTTTCCTAAATTTCCCAAGATAAAAATTTTAGGTGGCGACTCTGTATCTGGCAAAGCAGTCCATGTTTGACACTTCTTTACAAAAATCAGTTTTCAAAACGATTTGCCAGATTTGGACTCTTTGGTGATTTATCAATCTCGCATTGCACTTTGTGAGATCAGATTAAGAACCATGACATTGAGTCCGAACTGTAGTAAGCTCATTGAACAAAACGGGATTTTCCTGGGACGTTCGAGCGCGTCTACACGCCCTCTCGAAGGGAGGGTCCGAATAAATAAGCTAAGCTAATTATTACAAACCAACTAATTAACTATTCTAGTTAATTAATTATTACAACACAATTGAATAACTAGCTATGCTAAGCTAATTAAGATATTACAAAACCAAATTGAATAATTAGCTACTCTAACCAATTAAAGCAATTAAATGGCCTCGCGGGCAAGAGAGACATGCATGCTAGGTTGCTTCTTCCCGAAAATCCACCACCTTGCCTTTAGATGCCTCTGTTTGCACATCTTTGGACCTCTGAAAATTATGCCAACCTCCAGATTGCTTCTGCTCCTTCTCAAAAATACACTGATGGCCGATCAGCTATCATTGGTGGCCATCGGCCATTATTGGTGGCCAGTCGGCTAGCTTCTGTGGCCGGTCGGCCACTGCTCTCCTGAACTTCCTCCTTTTACTGCAACAGAGAGCAAACAGAGGCAATGCAGTGTATTTTCAAGGAATGTGTGTATTGCCACCCTCCTTATCATTTCTCAAGCTCAAAAGAGTATGGCACTTGGCTCTCGAGCCGCCAATCAATCATTTTCATGCATGATGGCCAAAGAACCAAGCTTGTACAAGCTTGATGAATGCACACATAAGACTCAAATGGCCACCACCCTATCATGCATGACCAAGGGTGACGGCGACCAAGAAACATGACACGTTTCATCACTTTAAGAATGAAACGTCCCACGTTTCTTGTGTTTGGATTAACGTCCGATCCAAACACATGCAATGCAACACAACATGCTTATCTTGGTCATGTTTTACTTGGTTCATTTCTTGTTTACACATTTTAGCTTACCAATTAGTCCTTTAACCAGTTAAGTCCAACGTGAAAGTCCTCTAATGAGAGAGGGGTCAACCAAAGGATGATTTAAGACATGAGAGAGATCATGCCTTTGGCTTGGAGGAACCCTCAAAAGAGGGTTAAAGCCATTGAGCACAAGCTCTAACTCAAGCTTAAACATAACCTTAAGGCCAACCAACTCTCAAAGCAAATTAAAAGTAAAGAAATGAGGGAGGTTACAGAATTTTCAGTGCTGAAATGGCATGCTAATGACACTAAATCATGCAAGCAATGCATGCAAGACATGTTCAAAAGCCATAATCAACAAACTAGTGAAGAGCAGAACACTAGAAGCATACAATATCAAGCTCAAATGACCTAACCAGCTCTGGATAGAGCCAAAACATGCCAAAATAGTGGCTAAAACTTGCTGAGATAGAGACACAAAAGAGTAGAAAATCATGCGCACATGTTGGCTCGCAAGCAAGGCATAAGGCACAACTCTTAAAAGCAATGAAAGAGTGAACTAAGTGAGAGTGTGACAGAGGTATATGCACTAAAATCACATGTAAAATGATGCTATATCATGTAATCATCTCATGAAAAGCATGTTAAAGGCCTTAAAACTCAAAGCTAGTGAAGGCATTTACACTACAACCATACAAAGCATGAGGCATACGACCAAGACCACCTAAAACAGAGTTAAATCATGGTAAATCAGTAGCTAAAACATGCTGATATAGAGTCCCAAAAGGGTAGAAAAACATGCTCACCTCTTAGGCCATCTACACATGCAAACAAGATACAAGGAGGGGAGGCCACCCCTCCTATTTTGGTCCTCAAAACCAACTTTTTACCACTGAAATTCCCCTAGAATTTAGTGGTTAAAAGGCCAAGAAAAGTTTGTTTTAAAAGCTTTGAAAAATGGCTCAAAAGGCTTTACAAGCCAAAGAGCAAAGGGGGGAAAACACCCCCTAACTAAACAAGGTTCAAACCACCATTTTAAAACCTTAAAACAGAGTTTTTTAGAGGTTAAAACCAGCCTCAAAGTAGTGTAAAAAGATGGCCAAACAAGTAAGTAAAGCAAAGCTTAAAAGGGGCAAGTCCTTACCCTTGAAGCACAGCAACAAAACAGCAAAGATTCTGAGCCAAAACCACTTTTAGAACCTCAAACAAGACCTCCAAGAACCTCAGCTCCAAGGTGAATCTGTTTGGCTAAGGGTCTTAGTGCAAATGTATAGAGAAAACTCACTTTCAAGCACAAAATAGGAAGAGAGAGAGAATTCTAGAGAGAGAGGCAAAAATTTTGCTCACCAAAATTTTTTGTAACCCTCAAAAATGGGGGAGACACCTCCCCTTATATAGAAATACAAGCCAAAGGCTTGTATTCATCCCTCTATATACGTGTATGGAGATGAGCATCAGTGATCAACAGCTGGCACAGCTGGCAAGGAAATATCTAGAAAAGAAGAAAAATGGCCGTCGGCTATCAATGTAGCCGACCGGCCACCACTGATGGCCGATGGGCACAAGCCCTGGCCGATGGGTTGTGGGGATGGCCGGCAGGCCACCCTCTCCTCCAAAAGCAAAGAAACAAGCTCTTGGTCCACAACCAAGCACAAAACAGACAAGTTTCAAAGGCTCAAAGGTAAGGCACTCGGCCAAGAACTTCGGGCATTCAAAACGAACACAAACATGGATGATCATCGAGTATTCAAACGACGACGTCCAAGTCTTGAGGACGGTCAAAAATGGAGTGTCTACACCTGGCTATCTCACCTCGGGATCTGTTGGTAGGGCTAGACGTGTCCTCTCAAGCGAAGTCCAAAAAGACTGGGACCACTACTATTGCCTTCACTGCCCCTGTGATCCCAACTTTTACTCTTGTTATCTCTGTATCTGCTCCTGTTGCCTCACCTCCTCCTCCAAGAATCACCAGGGCTACTTCAAAGAAAGGTATGCATCTCAATTTTTCTTTTCTCTTTCTTTTTTGATGCCTTACTTATTTACTTATAGCTTCTATTCTTGGTGTAGGAGCTCTACAGGAAAACTCTCCTTAGAGAACTCAAGCTTTAAGCATTATTAAGGGCAAGAAGCAACAACAGAGGAAAAGGAAACTCTTGCTTGAGCTTGAAGAAGAGGTGCCTGAAACTCCTGCAGAAAGGAGGAAGCAGCAAAGGAAAAAGAAACTCCACTTAAGATGAGGAAGAAAATGACAGTTTCCCCTTCTGATTTTTCCTAAGACCCTACTCATGAGGTGGCTGCCAAGGTAGTGGAGCAAGATCATTCCAAAGAAATTATCATTTTCCAGAGGTTTGAGAAAAGGAGACAGCAACAAATGCAAAGAGAAGAGGCTGCTGCTGCTGAAGCAATACAAAAGGAGGCTGCAAGGAAGAAACAAACTGTTGAGCTCTATGCCCTTCAAAGCTCTTAAATCATCACCATCACAACCTCTGAAGCTGGTAATTTTTTCCTTAATTCCTTTTGATTCCCTCTCTAGGACTTAACAAAAGGTTAACATTTCCTTTCTATTTTCTGAAGTGCAGCAGTAGTCATTCTTCCTTTGACATTGGCTTCTTTAGCCTCAAAAGGAACAAGAAAGGCTCATACTGAAGTGTCAATAAGTATAGAGCTCATTTAGATGACGTTTCCACTTCCCAGCTCTATATCCCCCATGCCTTCCTTTTTGAAGCAAAGCATCCCACATTCCTTATGTGTCACGGCTTAAACCTGCCCCTATAGGTTTAGCGTCGTAATCGGCCAGTAATCCTTGGATTGCCAAAGGCCTCTTAACAGAATAACATATAACTAGGGGCTACAGAAGCAAATATACAAAATATTCATAGTCCATAGAGCTGTGCAGACATACATGGGACAGAAATTTGAAACCCTATAAAATATACACATATAATGTCACGTCCATATAAGTCTGGCAATGCCGTGCAAGCATTATAAAAGGGACTTAGCCCAGATTACAGAAAAACAAAACAAGACAAAAAAATAAATGTTCTTAGCGTGATACACAAAATAACCCCCCTTTGACATGGCCCACAAAACTTGACTTTTATACACAGGAACCTCCCCGGAAAGCACGATGGATGGCTTGACAAAACAGAACTTAGGCCCTCAATTTTGGGCCTGATCACGCGCCTAGTCACCTACATACATAAATAATTATAGTGAGCTGGTGCCGAGTGAATAATAACAAAGTAAAGGTTTTAATGAATGATAACCGTAACAGATTTAGATTTCAAATCTCTTACCAAAACAAAAACATAGTCATGATCGTATTCATATTAGAAATAGAGTCATATTCATATTCATATTCATATGCAAATCATGTGTGGTACTTCCTTTAGCATAACATATCAAGTTGGTCAAGCATATCAAGTTCCATAATGGAACCTCCGGTATCGAGGTAACATATTTCGTACATGGGCCGCGGTATTATTCCCTCGGGCAAGGGCCTGGCCACGGTATTATTCCCCTAAGTGAGGGCCTCATGACCATAAGCCACAGTATTATTCCCCTGGGTGAGGGCCTCCGCTAAGGATACCACAAGGACATTTCAAAGAATTAGATCATCATTCATGTAATCAAAAAAATAACCTTTTGTATCATTCAGAAATAGTTCATATCATATCATAATGTTCAGAAAGTATTTCATATCGAACATAGCTTTACTACGTTATTACTCACAGATAGCTTCACAGATAGCTTGGTAGCAGACCAATGGCTCAACCGCTCACGACGCGTGACTTACACCAACATAACAGATACATGTGCTAAAGCACATGCTTGGATTGAACATAACTCATTTCATTTCATTCTTAGTGTGTTTCTAGCCTATACTCTCATTATTGTGTCTTAATCTTGGCCTAGGAATGCCTAGGATGTAATGAAGATGCCAAAAATGCACTTGGAAATACTTAACAAAATTTGCTAAAAACAGGGGTCCCGCTCAAATGCAACTTCCTTCACTTGAGCGGACATGCAAACATGTGAGAGGCCGCTCGAGCGTAACTTCATTTGCTCAAGCAGTCTGCAAACTTTGAAAAAGTGCTGGTTATGTGATTTTCACGCTCGACGAATGCTCAACGGTCGCTCGAGCATGAAACTCAGGTCCTCGCTCGAGCGCAACTCTTGTTGTTCGAGCGGTCTACAAAAACGTAAAACTTCTGGGAGCTTACATTTTACGTTCAAACGGACTCTAGTCGTGTAACAACCCTGACCCACGATTAACGTTAATCCATGATTTATTATGTCTAATAAGTTATTGAGATTAAATCCTGAATCAATTGCATGTGTAATGTATTATTTGTACTTTCATCTGTCTCTCATAGGAAGATCTGTTCATGTTTTCATTTTGGTTTGCGAATTGAAAGCCTTATCGACATCCAATTCAGCAATTGACTTGATTTATGTGTTATTTGAGATTTATAGAATTTTGTGGTAGGTTTAATTAAAATTCGATTTGAAATGACTAAATTAGAATAATTAATGTCAATTAATTAACCAACTCTTAACTAAGCCTATATAAGGCTAATTTGAGACCACTAGTTCATTGTTGCACCCTCATTTCCTCATCTTCAAGCTCTAAAACGTGTAGAGAGAGTAGAGATTGGCTTGGAACTTCAAACAATTGCCTCTATAGAGTATAGTTGAACACTTATGGTAGGAACCAAACTCTTAGTTGTGTAATTGAGTTAATTCATGTAAGAATTCAAGTGATAGAGATGGGTTGATGTGAGAATTGAGCTAGAATTAAGAGAATTTGGATCATATCATGCATGCATGCCCATTTGAGCACAATCTGAGTTTGATTTCAAGAGATTCCCTCATGCATGTGTTTATCTACAATTATTTTGGAAAATTCAACTTGTTTGATACCATTTTATGGCAAATGATCATGGTTTGGAAGCTTTGAAGGCAAGATAAAGCTTGCATGTTATACATGTTATGTTTTCAATGAAATGAAGAGTTGTTTTGCACAATTGGCAAGCTTTTGAGCCTTAATTTTGTGAAATGATCTTTAATTCACCATGTGTTCCAAGTTTATATAAGTTTCCTTAAGATTTTGGCCCAAGAAAACATGATTTACAGCTTTGGGATCGAGTTTGAAGGTTGGAAGCAATTTTGGAAATTCTAGAATTCTGCTTCCACGCTTGAGCGACAAATTCTACGCTCGAGCGACCACCTTTATTTCTGCATTTCCGCTCGAGCGACCAAAAGTCCGCTCGAGCGTAAAATGCATGCTCCCAAAAGTTGCGTGTCTTGCAGACCACTTGAGCGACAAAAGTTATGCTCAGGCGAGGGCATGAGTCTTACGCTCGAGCGAGCGTCTGTAGACACCCCATTTTTGCCCGTCCTCAAGACTTGGACGTCATCGTTTGAACACTCAATGATCATCCGTGCTCATGTTCATTTTGAGTTCCTGAAGGTCTCGGCTGTGCGCCTTGCCTTGGAGCCTCTCAACTTGTTTGTTTTGTGCTTAGTTGTGGACCAAGAGCTTGTGGCTTTGTTTCTGAGGGAAGGGGGTGGCCTCCTAGCCAACCCTACAACCCATCGGCCAGGCCCTGTGCCCATCGGCCATGCCCTCTTTCCATCGGCCATCAGTGGTGGCCGGTCGGCATCACTGATGGCCGGTCGACACTGTAGACACCCCATTTTTGACCGTCCTCAAGACTTGAACGTCACCGTTTGAACACTCGGTGATCATCCCTGTTCGTGTTCGTCTTGAGTTCTCGGAGGTTTCGGCTACGCGCCTTGCCTCAAGACCTCTCGACTTGTGTTTTTGCTTCTGAGGGCAGGGAATGGCTTGTTGGCCACCCCAGCACCTCACCGGCCATGGCTCGAGGCCACCGGCCCTCTTTTCTTGCCACCGCCATTGGTGATGGCCGGTCGGCACTTTGTTTGGTCCGACCATTAATTTGGCCGATTGACTCCTTTTCTGGCCGAGACCTCTTCTTGAGGGGGGTTTGAACCTTTTGAACCCTTAGTTTTAGCTTCTTGAGGAAGCTTGAACCTTTTGAACCCTTGGTTTTAGCTTCTTGAAGAAGCTTGAACCTTTTGAACCCTTGGTTTAGCTTCTCCAAGAAGCTTGAACCTTTTGCACCTTGGTTTAGCTTCTCCTAGAAGCTTGAACCTTTTGCACCTTTGCCTAGCTTCTCCAAGAAGCTTGAACCCTTCTAAGCTTCCAAGAGAAGCTTGCACCTCTTGAACCTTTTGCCTAGCTTCTTCAAGAAGCTTGGCTCTTTTGTCTAGCTTCTCCAAGAAGTTTGGCCTTCTTGGCCTTTTTGCTCCAAGCTTCTAAGAGAAGCTTGCCCCCTTTGACCCTTTTTATGTTAGCTTCTCTTAGAAGCTTTGAGCCATTACCTTGTCTATATAAAGAGGGCCTCTCCTCCCATGATAGAGGTTGGAAAAAAATCTGATATATAGAATATATATCACTCTCTATATATATATATATATCTCTCTTTCTCTACATTTGTATGTGTTAGAGTGTTCCAAAGTGAGTGATTCTTGGCCCCTTTGCACCACAACTCCTAAGCACACACCTCCATCATCAACCTAAGGATCTTGGAAGCCATTTTCAGAGGCTAAGGGACTGATTTTTTGCCCAAGAAGCTGCTGGTTTCGTTGGTCTACAAGGGTGAGCCTTTAACCCTCTTTTATTCCCCGTTTTTGCACACACTTTTAGCCTATCTGGCTTGCTGATTTGAGCTTTGTGTATAACATACAAAAGTTCTGTTTTTTTGTGTTTAAGATACTTCATTAAGGACACTTTTGTGTTTGGGGTTTTTATCCCTCTCTTAGACCTTATTTGGCCCCATTTTTGTGTGTTTTGGGTGAGCTTCGGGACCACCTTGTTTGGGCCTCCTCACCACTGAAATCTTGAGGGATTTCAGTGGTGAGGATGGTGGTTTAAGGTCCTAAGAAGGAGAGGGTCACCCCCCCTCCTTGTTGTCTTCAATATGTGCCATTTTAGCCTCATGTGTGAGCACCATCCTTAAGTGCATGTTGGCCATGTCTTAAATGTTATTTGGTAGTATTTTGCCATGTATTACCTCTGTTTTTACTTGTTTAGACACACCATGCTTGCTTTGCATACTTGTCTTGTAATGCCATGAAATTGCCTTAACATGTATCTAGCATTTAGACCACTATGCTTCCTTGTTTTGGCTTAGCTTGTGAAGCTTTTATGCTTGTTTTAGTATGCTAAGGGACTGTTTTTAGTCATTTGAGTCATCCATGACTTGCTTTGTATAGCTACCATGTAATCCTCCTCATGAGCCTTGAGTGTTGACCCCTCTAGCATGCTTTACTTGCACTATTTCAGTGATTTGGAGTCACTTATAATGTCATTTCAGTCCTCATGGTATGCTTAAATGTTCGCATTTGATGCTCCTTTGATGCTTCAAGAGGTTGTGCCTTATGCTCCATGTTTAGACATTTGTGTATGCTTCCATGTGTAGGTCATTTAGATGCCATCTAAGTAGTTTTTGGGGCTTACTTTGACATGATTTGGGACTGTTTTGATTCACTTTGATCATTTGCTTCATGTGTCATGTGATCATGGTTTAAGTCCTTGGGCTAATTCCAAGCTTCTATGCATGCTTTGCTTGTTTTGTTTACTTGGTTTGGCACCATTTATGACATGATTTCAGAGCTTATAATGCATGCCATATGCCCATGTTGTTCTTCTTTTAAGTGTGCTTAAGAGTTGTCCCTATGTGCCTAAGTGTTGGACATTGCATGCATGCCTATTTGTGTGTGTTTTGGCTTCCATTCTTGAGCATATTGGCCACTGATTTTGGCATGCTTGAGAGCTACCCATGTTAGTTTAAGTCCATCTTTACATGTTGTTGCATGCTAGTTAGGTTACATGTTGTTACATGCTTGCCTATCCTCACATGTTGACACATGTTTGCATATTGCATGTTCACATGCTCATCTTGCATGCTTAGCTTGCATGTTTAGGTTGCATATCATAGCATGCATCTCTTGCCTCTTGAATCGATTATGATAGAGGTTGGGGCCCATTATTTGTTTTGTGCATTTCATTCCATATTGAAATTGCATATCTTGACTCTTTGGCCATCATGCATGGAAATGCGTGATTGGTGGCCCGAGAGCCAAGAACCATCCTCCTTTGAGTCATGAATATGATAAGGAGCGTGGTGGTGCAAACATTGCTTTGGAAATACATTGCCATGCCTTGTCTGCCCTCTGCTGCTGTCAAATAGGTTTCTGCAGGAGGCTTTGGCCGGCCGGCCATCTACAGTGCCGACCGGCCATCCATTGGTGGCCGATGGATTAATAAGTGGTCGGTGAGTATTCCCCATGGCCGGTGGCCATTCCTCTCAGCCGGTGGCACTCCACAGTGTTCATGGAAGCATCCCTGGGACTTGCACAATTTTTAGAGGAGCAGAGCAGGGAAAACAGAGGCAACTTGTGCATGGCAGTGGCTTTCCGAGCGGAGCCGAGCGCGCATTGCATTGAGCCCTCTTCCCGAGGCCTTTTATTGCTTTAATAGTTTAATTAATTTGTCAATTAGCTAAGGGTTTTGTAATATTTAATTAGCTAGGGCAGTTAATTATTTATTCGGTTTGTATTATTATTCGGTCCCTCCGAGTGAGGGCGTATTTGTAATAAGTGTGGGTGCGTGTGTGCATGTCTTCCAACCCCCACTTCTTTCTCCCTTTTACTTACCTGCTTTGATGGTTAGTATTAGGACATATTTAAATTAGCATACCTTATGCTATGCATGCGTGCATCCATACATTTGTTTTACATGCACCGGGCTCGGTACATCATGCTAACTGCACTTGTATTTCAAATTCCAAGTTGAGTACTTGTTAATTGCAGCATTTCACATGCCATCTTTAGGATAGCCGAGCCTATTGTAGTTGCATCCTGCATGCGTTGCATTAGCCACCTTAACATGAACTAGGATCATGCATATGATTACTAACTGGTTTCTGTTTTGGCTTGGAGTACTAGGTAAGCTTTTATGCTTTAGCATACCGCATGCGTGTGAGTGTTGCCATAATAGCATGATTACCATGAGGCTAGCTGCTTATATGTTATAACTGCTTGAATGCCTGTGGATGGAGGTTGAATTACCTAAATTGGAACAATGCATTGAACGCGAGTTTTAAGCCCACTAGATAGTGGCAAAATCATCTTTTCCAAAGCCCACTTGAGGGTGGCAAAACCTGCATTTTAGCCTACTTACGAGTAGCAAACCATTTTCGAAACAAACATGAAATGTTTTGTTCCAATTTAGGCGATTTGGTCTATACTTGTTTGCTGTGCGCATAACATAGTAATTCTAGGCTAATAACCGGAATAAGGGCATATAATGTTTTCAAAACAAGATATCACGGTTAGTAGAGGCCGGTGTTCGGACCGGGCGAGAGGGGGTACTCATAGCTGACCTTCCCCGATCGTACCCAAGTTCCCGAGCCGAGGCAACTTTGGTGATGATGGACACGTGGCCTTTGGCACCGAGTCAAGGTTTCCTAAATTTCCCCATTAAAAAATATTTAGGTGGCGACTCTGTATCTGGCAAAGCAGTCCATGTTTGGCACTTCTTTCAAAAAAAATCTGTTTTTCTCAAAACGATTTGCCGGATTTGGACTCTTTGGTTCAGATTAAGAACCGTGACACAAATTGAGTCCAAACTGTAGTGGGGCCCAAGGGCGCGTCTACAGGCACCTTTAATGGCCGGTCGGCCATATTTTTTGGCCGAGGCCCTTTTCTTTGCTTTTGCAGATATTTTGTTGCCAGTTGTGCCAGCTGGTGAGCACAGAATGCATCCTCCATACACGTGTATGGAGGGATTTAAACAAGCCCTAAGCTTGTCCAACAAGCTTGAGAGTTGGATTTCTATATAAAGGGAGGCCCCTCTCCCCTTTCAGAGGTTCAGAAAAATTGCATAGAGCTATACATATATCTCTATCTCTATATTGCTCCCTCTCTCTCTCTATATTTGCACTTGTTTGTGCTCAAAAGTGCCATTTCTTCACATTTTTGCACACAAACACCTAGTGAAACACCTTCACTATTGAGCTGAGGTTCTTGGAGGTTGCATTTTAGTGGTTTTGGTTTGGTTTTTGCCTCTGAAGTTACTGTTCTAAAGTTGTTCTTCAAGGGTGAGTCTTTATGCTCTTTAAAACTTTGTTGTAGTTGCTTATGTGGCCCTATTTGCATGATGTTTTAGGCTTAACTTTAAACTGCAAAAAGCTTCATTTTCAAATGCTTAAAGTATTTGTTTGAGGCCTCTTTGGTATTGGGGGTGGTCTACCTCCTTTTGTGCCTTATTTGGCCTTATTTTGTGCTATCCTTTTAGGCCTTTGAGGTCACCTTTGTTTGGCCTCTTCACCACTAAAATCCAGTGGATTTTCAGTGGTAGAAATGTGGTTTTGAGGCCCAAAATAGGAGGGGGTTGTCCCCCATCCTCTTCTCTTGTTTGCTTGTGTTGATGGCTCATCAAAGTAGCATGTCTTTCTAGCATGTTTTGGCTCCATCTCAACATGCCTTAGGCCTTATATTAACATGATATAGCTCTATTTTGGCTTGGTTTGATTACCTCTTTCATGCTCCTTGCACTTGTAGTGCAATCCTCCCTATAGCCTTAACATGCATCATGCTTTGGACCATTATTTTAGCATGTTTTCAGCTCCACTCTAGCTAGCTTTTACTCATTTTTTGCCATGCTTAAGCTCTGTTTCATGTGCTTTTGGTCATGTGTGCCTTGCTTTGTATAGCCATAGTGCATTTTTGCCCACTAGCTTTGTGTTTTGAGTCCACTAGCATGCATTACTTGGGCTATTTGTATGATTTAGCATCATTTGATATATGATTTCAATGCATGAAATGTGGTTATACTCTCCCATACTTCACTCTTTCAATGCTTTTCGAAGGTCATGCTTTATGCCTCAATCATGAGCCAATTGGCATGCATGCTTGCCTAAGCTTTTTGGACTACCATCTCAGTATGTTTTTGGTCTTATTTTGCCATGATACAACTCTGATTTTTGTTGGTAAAGTCATCTCATGCTTGGTTTTGGTAGGTGTAGTGTAATCCTCCTCATTGGCCTTGTGTGCATCATGCTTTATGCCTCCCATTCTAGCATGTGTTAGCTCTACTTCATGCATGTTTTGGCCTTGTTTTGACCTGCCTTGGGACTGTTTTGAGTCACCTTGGCCTTTTGGGGCTTGCTTGATAGGGCTATGGTACAAGTGCCTTTGCTAGCCTTAAGCTTTGTGACTCCTAGCATGCTTTATTTGTAATATGTGCATGATTTGGCATCATTTCTTACATGATTTCAGAGCATATTTCATAGCTACACTCTCACATTTGTCACTTCTTAATTGTGTTTGAGAGTTGACCCTTATGCCTAGTTCATGGGCCAATGCATGAGCATGCATTTTCTTGCTTTTAATGCTAGCATTTCAGAGCATCTCAGCCACTGTTTTGGCATGCATGAGGTCAGTTTGGGGCTGGTTTGGTCCATTGGGCATTGCATTACATAGCCCTTGTGTTGTGTCCTTCAATGCTTAAGGACTCTAACTTGCCATGCTCATGTTGTTTGCATGTTGTTGCATTGCATCGTGTTTGCATGTTGTTGCATTGCATCGTGTTTGGATCAGATGTTGATCCAAACATGAGAAACGAGGGGCGTTTCATACTTGAAGTGATGAAACGCGCCTTATTTCTCGGTCGCCAACCCTCTTGATCAAACATGATAGAGGCGGAGGCTCTTATGTGTTAGTTGTGCATTCATTGACATTGACTTGTGCAACTTGGCCTCTTTAGCCATCATGCATTGAGATGCGTGATTGGTGGCCCGAGAGTCGAGTACCGCACTCCCTTGAGCTTGAGAAATGATAGGGAGGGTGGTTGTGCGCACATTCCTTGCAAATACACTGCCATGCCTCTGTTAGTGCTCTGTTGCAACAAAAGGAGAAATTGCAGGAAGCAGTGGCCGACCGACCATCAAACCTGCCGACCGGCCACCAATGTCTACCGATCAGCTATCAAAAGTGGCCGATGGCCACCATCTTTGGCTGATCATTCCTCAGCATGTTCCTAAGGTGGGTCAAAATTTTCAGAAGTACAGAAAAGTGCAAACAAAGGCATCATGAGGCACGGTAGTGGATTTCCGAGCGAAGCCGACTGAGCATGCATATCCCTCTCGCTTCCCAAGGCCATTTGTTTAAATTGCTTAGCTAAACTAGTTCATTAGCTTAGTTATTTTGTAATTAATTAGTTAAGTGTTTAATTAATTAATTTTGGTTTGTACTTAATCAACTTAGAATAGTTAGTTCATTCGATTTGTTTTGTAATAATTAGTTAACTATGAATTGTTAGTTAATTAGTTGATTTGTAATAATTAGTATAATTAGCGTAGCTAGTTAGCTCATTATTCGGACCCTCCATCGAGAGGGCAAATGTTGTAATAAGTGTGCGTGTGTGTGATGCATGTCTTCCAACCCCATTTCTTTCTTCCTTTTACTTATCAGCTTTTGATGGTTAGTTTTAGGGCATGTTTCAATTAGCATACTTATGCTTTGCATGCGTGCATCATTCATTCGTATTGCATGCACCGGACTCGGTGCATCATTCAAATTGCATTGAATTTCAATACTTACTTGAATACGTGTTTCAAAGCATGTTATCGAGTGTTGAACTCATATGCCATCTTAGAATAGCCGAGCCTATTTAGTTGCATTTTTGCATGTGTTGCATTAGGCATTCTTGACATAACTAGGATCATCCATTGATTACTAACTAGCTTTTTTTTGGCTCGGAGTACACTGTGAGTGTTTACGCTTTAGCATCCTTGCATGTGTGTAAGTGACTGCCATGATAGCATGCTTGCCATGAGGCTATTTGTTTAAATGATTAACTGCATGAATGCCTGTGGGTGAAGGCTTTATTGCTTGAATTGGAACAATTCATCAAAATGTGAGTTTTAAAGCCCACTTGAGAGTGGCAAAATCATGTTTTTCTAAGCCCACTTGAGAGTAGCAAATCCACGTTTTAGCCTACTTGCTTGTAGCACTTCCAAACCATTTTTCGAAAAACGAATATGACATGTTTTGTTCCAAATCGAGTGATTTAGTCTATACTTGTATGTTGTGCGCATCACATAGTAATTTAGATTAATAACCGGAATAAGAACACATGCGTTTTCAAAAAAACATATCATGTTAGTAGAGGCCGATCCTTTGATTGGGCGAGCAGAGGTGCTCATTTCAGGACCTTCCCCTCTCATACCCAAGTTCCCGAGCCGAGGAAACTTTGGTGATGACGGACACGTGGCCTTAGGCACGAGTCAGGGTTTCCTAAATTTTCCAAAATAAAATATTTAGGTGGCGACTCTGAAATCTAGCAAAGCAGTCCATGTTTGGAGCTTTTGATTAAAATCGATTTTCCAAAACGATTTTCCGGATTTGGACTCTTTGGTGATTTATCAGTCTTACATTACACTTTGTGAGATTAGATTCAGAACCGTGACAAAAGTCTGAACTATAGTAGCCTAGAACTACAATTTGCGCCCTCGCGCGCGGAGTGGAGTTCAGGCAGTCTACAGTATCGATCAAGTATCGAGCAGAAAAATCAAGCAACCAGCACTTTGGCAAAAGTTTACAGACTGCTTGAGCGACCACTCACATTTTGCATGTCCGCTCGAGCATAGGAAGTTGCGCTCGAGCGAGGACCCTGTTTTCAACAAGTTTTGTTAAGTGTTTTCAAGTGCATTTTTGCATCCTTATTCCATCTTAGGCATTCCTAGGCCGTAATTAAGACACAATAATGAGGATTAAAGTAGAGACACACCAAGATAAGAAAGAACGAAGTAAATGTTTCCGGGTGTATAATTCAGTATGTCTTCATTTTGTACCTGTGTAGGTCACGCGCCACAAGATATCTGAGTTGCCTACTCTATTTGTCTGTTTGGGGCCATCTGTTATTTGTGAGTATTAACTTTGTAAAGTTATGTTAGACTTTGATTATTTTCTGATGATACGACATGATTAGTTTTCTGAAATGCTATGTTCTGTGTGAATGAATGATCGTCCAAGGTTCTGAAATGTACTCGTGGCATCCATAGCATCATGTGATATTTTGTGTCCTTTTATGGGTCATCAGGTCCCTTTATGGGTCATTGGAATGCCTTTACGGCCGTCCCTTTATGGGTCATCGAAAACGTCTCTGTGCACGCGAGTCATCGGAATGCCTTATGGTTGTCCCTTTATGGGTCATCAGAATGCCTTCACGGTTGTCCCTTTATGGATCATCGGATTTGTTAACGCTAATGGATGTGCCACGTACTATGATGTGAAATGTATGAACTTTGAAAATGAATATGAACAAGTATATGAATCTGTTTCTGATTTGAAATATGAATATGTATAAGATTCTGTTTCTGATATAAACTCTGATTTCTAACTCTATGCTGGACATCGTTCATTAAACCCCTTTACTTGGTTATTATTCACTGGGCTCCTGCTCACTATTTATATCATATATGTAGGTGATCAGGCGCGCGACCAGGCTTAAGATGACGCCTGAAGAGTTTTGTGTTTGTCAGCCACCCTTTGTGCCTCCCAAGGAGGTTCTGGATCATGTCAAGTCTCATGGCCATGTTTTGTGAATATTTAAGACTTTGGTTCTTTATGTTGATTATGGATAAATTTCTGCTAATATGTACAGCACTTGGAGTGACGTGTATCAACTATATCTTTTGACGTCATATGTATCTTTATTAAAGTTTAAGAATATCTGTCTCATATATGTCTTCACCGCTCAATGGACTATGTATATTTATGTTTATTGCTTCCACAGCCCCTAATTTCATGTTATTTTGTTAAGAGGCCTTCAGTAATCCAAGGGTTACTAGCTGGTTACGACACTAAACCTATAGGGGTAGGTTTGGGTTGTGACAGGTTGCTCGAGCGAAAGTGTAAGATCACAGAGTGGTCGCTCGAGCGTAGATTCTTCCGCTATAGTGGAAGTGCAGAATCTAGGATTTCCAAATTGCACTCCCAAGTCTAAAACTCGAATTTAAAACCTTAGAATGCAACCTTTGGGCCCCAAAACTTGAGAAAACATGTTTAAACTAGTCAAACATCATGAATTCAAAGTCATTTCACAAAATCAACCCTAAAAGCTTGCCAATTGTGCAAAACAAAAACTCAACTCTTTGAAAACATAACATGCATGTTTTATCTTGACTTCAAAGCTTTTAAACATGATCAATTGAGATGAAATGATATTAATCAAGATGAATTCTCAAAATAAAGGTAAGATGGACACATGCATGAGACAATTCTTTGAAATCAAACTCAAATTGTGCTCAAATGGACATGCTTGCATGGTATGATTTATGTTTCTTCATTCTAGCTCACTTCTCATAATTATCCACCCAATACACTTGTATTCATGAATTCACCAACTCAAGATCAAGACCAAAGGCTTAAATTCTTACCTTAGCCTCTCAATTGTGCTCTAGATGGTTAATTGTTTGAGTTTTCAAGCCAAAAGCTTCAAAGTCTTCTACCTTCTACAATCCTTGAGTTTGAATTCAATTCTCCTTATTCTCTCTCTCTCTCTCTCTCACCCACGTTTTGGGCTCATAAGGATGAAGATGAGATATGTCTTAAGTGGTATAGAGGCCTTATATAGGCTTGCTTAGTGGTTTTTAATCAAGTTATTGATTAAGCTAATCAATCGAATATTAATTATTTTAATTTAATCGTTCCGAATTGATTTTTAATTAAACATATCATAAAATTCTAAAAATCCCAAATAACGCATATATCAGTCAACTTCGTAATCAGATGCCGATAAGGCCTTCAATTCGCAAAATGAAACAAAAACGGAAATAGATATTTCTATGATAAACAGATATAAGCACAATAATACAACACATATATGCAATTAATTCAGAATTTCACCTTAATTACTATTTAGGCTTATATAACCATGAATTAACGTTAATCAAAGGTTGGGGTTGTTACATTATGCCCGGGTTTAACTCTATATCTGCCCCATCTATCTTTCATCTCATCTCATTTTACTTTCCCTATAGTCCTAGTTGTCCCTTTATCACCTGAGAGAATTCCAGTTGTCACTTCATCTTTAGTGGTAGCTGGTACTCGCAAGGAAGACACTGGTGGCTCGCCAATTTCTTTCCCACCATCCAGCTCCAGTTCCTTTTCTCTTGACTTGCTGGTGGCTAGGACAATAGACACTGATAGGGATTTCTCTACTCCTTCTCCTATCCCTAGGTTTCCATTTTTTCCTTCAACCAGTGATTCTTCTATATTGCCAATGTTAGAGGAAGAGCTGGATATCTTTGAGGCTCAACTGGCCAGCTGATTTGGCATATCTTCACCAGTTCGAGCACCAAGCAGTGAGACTGAGCCATTGGTCCTTGCAGACTCTCTCTTGGAAATTATTGAGAGCTCCTCAAATACTACTGAAGCTTTTTTGCCTCATGTGGATTTGGGCACTTGCTTGGACCTGCTGTAATCATTCTCAAGGATTCCATTTGAAGCCTTACAAAAGCCTATCATTAAAAATTGTTTCCTTAAGTGCTGCAAAGTGTTCGAGTAGTCCAACATGGCCTTCTCAAGTCACTTATCCCAAGAAGCAGCAGCCACCATAGATTTTTATGTCAATATCTGCCAGGTGGCCAAAGCTGCAGAAGAGAAACTGTTGAAAGACAAGGAGTTCGTCTCCCATATACATGTTGAGGTGTTTGAATTAAAGGGACAACATTTCTATACCTCCCAGATTCGAACCCAACTCTTGGAGAAGAAAGCCCAACTGGAAGAGGAGCTAGCAGCAGTCAATCTAGCCTTGGATCGAAATACTAAAAAGCTACAAATTACTAACCAAGGATTGGCTGACAGAAAGCAAGACATGGCTACAGCCATTCAGTTGTTCCCATCCCCTAGGAGTAGAGAATCAATTGTAAGGGAACAATTGAAACATTGTACTAATTATTGGGCCAATTTGTGGCTAAATGTACTTAGTTCGTTATGAAATGAAATCCTTATTTATTATTTGAGCGTTTCATGCTCTTTTGTTTACTCTTACTTAGCATTTCTCACACTTCTTGTACTTTCCACACAGTTAGATAATAAGGCTTCAAGTATCTTCCATTAATTTTCTTAGGGTGCACATAACTATTTAAATTTCTCAGATGGTAGGCTCCCTCAGGCAGGACTCTATGAACTTGATATGGCACTTCCCAATTAGGTAACCATTTTCCAAATTTATGGCTCTTAATGCCTACTGGAAGTATTGTCTTCCATACCAAGTCACCTTCATCAAAGCTAATGTGCTTGACTTTTTTATTATAGCTCTTGGCTGCGTTCTTCTTTTGGAAGAGGATATTATTTAAGGCCAAAATTCTAGTTTCATCTATATTCTCTAATTCCAAGAACATGCTTTGATGGTATTGCTCAGTAGTTAATTGGTCTTGGCATTTTACCCTTAAGGACTTAATGTTAATTTCTACAAGCAATATTGCATCCCATATACTAAGGCATAAGGAGTGATCCTCGTACTTGACCTTGGAGAAGTCTTATAAGCCCACAATACATCTAGCAACAAGTTGTGTCAATCCCTAGGATTATTTTCCACAACTCTTTGTATTCTTTTTTTCAAGGACTTATTAGATGATTCTGCTTGACCATTTGCTTGTGCATAATAGGAGGTGGAATTGATAAGACAAATTCCAAATTCTTCTACGAAAGACTTCACCATTTTTCCATCAAACACAGTCCTATTATCTACAGTTATGGTCTAAGGGATGCCAAACCTATGGATTAATTCTCCGATAAATCCAATAACCTCAGTCTGATCCACGGCCTTATAAGCCTTAGCTTTGACCCATTTAGTGAAGTAATCTGTGGCCACTAGAATGAAACAATGATGCTTTGAAGAGGGTGGATATATTTTTCTTATCATATCCATTGCCCATCCTCTAAATGGCCATGGCTTCACTACTGCATGCAAATCAGCTATTGGTACATGTCTTATCATGCCATGTTTTTGGCATGCTTGACATCCTTTTGTATACTCTATGCAATCTATTAGGATGGTTGGCCAATAGTAAGAATGTCTTCAAAACAACCATCTCATCTTCACACCAGGCTGATGGGCACCACAAATACCTTCATGTGCCTCAGTCATAGCAGTTAGTGCTTCTTTTGGCCCTAAACATTCCAACAGTAATCCATCTGCTCCCCTTTTGTAAAGAGCATTACCATACACTATATATTGCATGCACTGTAATTTAATTTTTGTGCTAGCCTTCAAAGAAGGGCCAGTTAAATATCGAATGATTGGATGTCTCCAACCATGCTCTTCTAAGTTATTCTGGCTAACTTCTACCATGATACCCCCTTTAGCCAAAGGTGGTATTAATTTCTGATCTGTTGCTTCACTTATGTCCACTTGAAGGTCACCACTTCTTCTGAAATTCGAGGCCTTCTAGGCTACATCACTGGCCTTGTGATTCATGAATCTTGCGATATAAGTCACATTGGCTATTTGAGACTGAGAAAGCAAATGCAATGCAGCAACATAATATGGCAACATGCTTGCACTTTGACATTTGAAAATTCCCTTTACTTGGTTGATTACCAATTGAGAATCTCCAAATATATCAACTACATGAGCCTGTAATCTAATAAGTATCTCAAGTCCCATTATTAAAGCTTCTTACTCAGCTTGGTTATTGGAACAATTAGTTTCATCAACTCTGAAACCATATGTGGTTTCTACCCCTTGTGGTGATTTAACCGCAACTCCAATTCCAACCAGACCATTGGCTTTTGATCCATCGAACCACATTTGCCATGGCTCAACGTTGACCATACCAAGGTCCATTATCTCTTGGCTTTTTGTTTGACATGGATGATCTGCCAAAAAGTTAGCCAAAACCTGTCCTTTTACTACCTTTTGAGGGACATATTCTAGAAGAAATTCTGATAGAGCTAATATCCATTTGTAAATCCTTTCTCTTAGCATGGATCTAGATAACATGTATGTAACCAAGTCTGTGGTTGCAATTATCAAGACAACAGTAGTGTAGACACCCCATTTTTGACCGCCCTTAAGACTTGGGCACCACTGAGGGATCACTCGATGATGAAAGTTGTGATGTGCAAACGTTCGATTTCTTCAGCAAGAAGAGCTTCTAAAATCCCAACCTTACACCCTATTTTGGACGAAAACTATTTTGACCAAAATTATTTTTAGACCTCAAAACCCTCTCTTTCAAAATATTCTTGAAAAAGTTTCTACGATGTTCCGAGGCTTGCATTTTGTTAAAAATTATACTTTCTGGTAAACCGAGCAAGGACAAAGTGGAAATAAATGAAAAGGAGGTGAACTCTTTGAAAAAAATCTTTAAAGCATCTTATTTAGAGGTTTGGAGTTGAAGAAAATAATAGGAGAGAGAAGAAAACTAGTTGGGGAAATGGTTGAGCTTGAATCTGTTAGGACAAAACTGGGCAGTCTCACTAAATTAGGCCTATCCTTTTGTACACTTAGAATTTAGATTTGAGGCCACCTTCATTCAAAATTAGACTTCCGGGCTTCAATTTAGACTCAAGAATCTCCTAAAACCGAGTTCGGATGAGAGAGATATGGCTATTTGAAGTTAGGCATCAAATCGTTAAGACCAAAATTGATCAACCTTCATTAAAATAGCATATCTCTTTGAACAATTATAATTTAGATGTGAGGATGCCACTATTGGAAAATAGACTTCTGGGGCTTCAATTTAGAGTCAAGAATGACCTAAAACCGAGTCCGGAGATATGCCCATTTGAAGTCGGGCCTGGAAGCAGATTTTTCTTGTGGCCGGCAAGTAGCCGACAATTACCATTTATGGATGGCCAGCCACCACTTCTGGCTGCCAGCCACATACCGGCCATTGATGTCCATGCCGACCACAAGCCGACCACTGATGACCAAAAGCATATTTTTTTGCGGATATTTTCCTCTAGTTATTTCCACACTGCTCCAGCTGTTCTTTTTTAGATATTTTCGACCAAAGCTCATATATTTTTATATATAGAAGACCTTTCTTCTTGCTTTCAAGGTTAGAAACATTTTAGGAGTTAGGAAAATTTTAGAAAATATCCTCTCTCTACAATTCTCTCTTGCAACTTGTATAGCCTATGCCCAAACACTCTAAACCAAACCTAGAGAGCTTCTTGTTGAGATCATTTGAGCTTGAATTTGAGCTCTTGAAGCACTTGAGAGTGTGAAATTGGTGGTTTTTGACTTAAGGGTTCATTCCTCTCCAAGAGGTATACCTACTCTTGCTTTTGTACCATCTCTACACCACTTATTTTTCATATTTTCTTGTTGTTTTTAAGCTCTTTAAAACCTATTTTTATGGCCTGAATCTTGTGATTTAAAGCTGTTAAAGGTAGAGGGGTTAATCACCCTTCTTTGAACTTTGTTCTCTAAGCCTTTCCACTTGTGTTTCCCATTCTTTCATCAACTTTTTTTGAGCTTTTTACCACTGATTTTTAGAGGTTTTCAGAGGCTAAAAAAGTGGTTTTGAAGTCCCAAAAATAGAGAGGTTGGCCACCCCTCCTTTGGCTTGTTTACTAGCTCAAATTGCCATGTTTTAGCTTATTATTTTAGCTACTTTTTGTCTTTATTTCAGCACTTTTTTGTATTATTTTTGGACTATATAAACTCTGTATTTTGGGGCTGAAACCTGTGGTTTAAGGCCAATAAAGGTTGAGGGGTGGTTCACCCTTCTTTGTACCTTGTTTTGGAAGCCTTTGCCCTTGTGTTTCCCACCCTTTTACTATCTTTTTCTAAGCTTTTAAACACTATTTTTCAGAGTTATTTCAGTGGCTAAAACATGTTTTGAAGTCCAAAAATGGAGGGGGTAAACTCCCCTCCTTGTGTTTTGTTTACTAGCTTAACATGCTCCTTGTTTTAGCTTATTTTTCTAACTTTTGTTAGCTTAATTCCAGCATGTTTTAGGGCTGCTTCAGACCTATTTTAAGACTGTTTTGGGCTGTTAGTTGCATTTGAGCTTTGTTTTGCATGCATATAATGTAATTGTCCTCATGAACTTGGTGTTTTAGGCCTTAGACACCATCTCATTTGAGTTGATAGCATTTATTCATACTTTTCTCACTTATTTTCAGCATTAATAATCTCTGCAACCTCCCTCCTTTCTTGCCTTTTGTTTTGCTTTGAAGGTTGTTTCAAGCCTCTTGTTCTTTTAAGTATGAGATTGAAGTTGTCATGCTTAAAGGTTTAATCCCTTTTAGGAGTTCATTATCAACGGAATGACATCTCTTTCATGTCTTAAGTTAACTCTTGGTTTGGTACTTCACTCCATTAAAGGACTTAAATTCATCATTTGGACTTAATTGGATTAAGGAATGGCTGATAAATTAAAATGAGTAACTAAATCTTGAAACTAAAAGTGAGAAATATAATAATTTGGTTGTGTTCAATCAGACGTTAATTGAGCACATGGAAGCTTGAACCATTTCATACTTGTTACTGATGAAATGATTCAAATCTCCAAGGTCAACTTCTTCCCTTGATCATTCATGAAAGAGAGGAGGTTTGTGTGTTGTTTTGCATTTATTGAACTTGCACATATTGAATCACAAGCCATCATGCAATGAAATTGCTTGAGATTAGTGGTTTATGCTTAAGTTCGCCTTTCCTTGGATTTGTTCATGAAAAGGAAGGGTGAGTTGTGCAAACAATCTGTGAGAATACCCTCTTTTTGCTCTGTTTGTCCTCTGTTGCAGCAAGGTGAACCAATGCATCAGTGGCCTGCAAGCCACTATCCATGGGCGGCAGGTGGCCGGCAACCTTTACTAGTGGCCGGCTGGCCATGATGCAAATCTCAGCAAGGTGTTGGTAAGATGGAGCAAAGTTGTTCTGGAAATGTTCAACAATGCAAACAGAGGCATTCAGGAGCAAAACGGTGGTCTTTTCGGGTGGAATCCGAGCATGCGCATGCACATCTTTCATTTCCCCAAGGCAGAGTAGTTAATTGCTTAATTTAATTGCAATTGTGTTGTAATTCTTTAATTAGTTAAGTAGTTAACTAGTTGTGTTGTAATTATTTAGTTAGTTAGTTAGTTAACTAGTTAATTAATTCAAGTGTTGTAATAATTAGATTAGCTTGATTAGCTTAGTTAATTAGTTAGTTTATTCATTCGGACTCTCCTTCATAAGAGCGTAATGTAATAATGTGTATGTCTTCCAACCCCACGTCTTTCTTCTTTTTATTTATCCGCTTATAATTGTTAGATTATGGACATGTTTCAATTAGCATACCTTATGCTTGTATCTATTCATCTTGTATTGCATGCACCGAGGCTCAGCGCATCATTCAAACTGTATTGTTGTTTCAATACATTCTTTGAATACGTGTTTAACAGCATGTTATTTAAATTGCCTCATATGCCATGCTTAGTAGCCGAGCCTATTAATTGCATTTTTTGTATGTGTTGCATTAGTCATTTTGTATAGTTAGGAATCATGCATTTTTTTTCTAACTCATATCTTTTTAGCTTGGAGTACTAGGTGAGTTTTTAGAACTTTAGCATACTTGCATATGTGTGAATGTTGCCATAACTAGCATGCTTGCAATGAGGCTAAATGCTTACTTGCTAAACTGATGTTGTTGTTGTTGTTGCTGCTGTTGTCTCAATGTTTCCGCCATCCCCATAATCATCCTTTCCATTCTATCCAACCATACGGCGGTAGCATCTTCCGGATCATCTGTTCTAGTTCTCACCATGATCTACATAACGATTAGTTAATACATACAAAATGTACAAGTAGACATGAATCATGATCATTACCAATGTAAATATCCCGGATTATTGTATATGCACCGAAAGTCACATGCAAGTATGACTTAAATCTTTACTAGACGCCCTAAAGCTCAATGAACTCGTGCGTGAGATAGCCACTCGTGCTCTGATACCAACTGTCACGACCCAAACATGCCCCTAAAAGTTTGGGCATGACCGGCCCGACTCGGGGCCTTAACGTAGTTATTTTAAATGTTATTTGAACTTGGGCCCTGAACGGAAGCAAAATAACAGAAAAACAAACATTCATTGAGCTGTGACTAAATACCAGGATCATGCTGCATTAGCATTACCATACTTACAATACATTCCATATACCATTCACATCACTGAAAGCAAAAGGGAATCAACTTAGGAGTTAAGCATCAACAAATTCTATACACATGTCTATTGTTCCCAAACTTACAACAAAACATGTTATCATAGGGATTAACCAAAATGAGACAAAAGAGTCACTTCGAGTGACTAAGCAAAACGGGTTCAGCTACAGGCTTCGGGGTTGACCTAGGGTGGACCCACCAGCTGGTTACCTACAACACATTCAGAAAGGTAAAGTGAGCAAGGCTCAACGAATGATAGTAGTATAAACAAACTAAAAGTACGAACATAAATTACAGTGCATTTTCTCAAATCATAAGCTTGGTCATATTTCTCTTTTCTGAACGGTCTCGGGTTCACATAAGACAGAACGACCTCAGGCCCAATCGAATACAAAACAGCCTTAGGCCCATCATAGTAACAAAACGGCCTTAGGCCCAACAAAAAACAGAACGGCCTTAGGCCCAATACAATACAAAACGGCCTTAGGCCCAATACATTACCGAACGGCCTTAGGCTCAATACAATACAGAACGACCTTAGGCCCAATACAATACAGAATGACCTCGGGTCCATATCTTGCATGTCTAGGTTCAAACATATATATATATATATCAGACACATTTCATATAACATAAGGTACTCACCCAGTGAATTGGGTCTTAAATAGCATATATAACACAGAACGTGAACAGAGCATATTAATAAGCTACTATCACTCACTGTGATGTGGGTGAATGATTGTTCTCTCCTGCGGATGCCCTACACAAAGCACATAAATCATAAGCACATTACCTTTTCTTAATTTCCTTTCATTTCTCATTATTTAATTCGCTATGCCTCACGTAATTAAGTGCATCATGGGAGCATTAAACGGACATAATCACATGTTTAAGAAGTTAAGAAGAGCGAGAGAAGATTACAGAATTTTCCAGCTTGGGCCGCACGTGCAGAGGTCATTGCCGCATGTGCGGGAAGGTGCGCCGCACGTGCCTTTTTAGCAGAATGCTCTCAACCTTCTCCCCTATTTTCCGCAGGTGCGGCTGTTCCTCCCGCACGTGGGGCCATGGGCCCTGCACGTGCAGTCGTTTGCTCTGTTTTTCAGTCCGAAACTTCACAATTCTAGGGCACAAGGGAATAGTCATATAGCTAAACTCAAGGCCAATTTTACCCTAAGAATAGTACATATAACCATGTGAACATGTAGTTTTAGCCAATCAAAATCAAGACTTGCTTCATTTGGGCATTTACACCTTCAATCCCCCATAATCTCCTCATTCTCACCATGTACCTGTATGTATAAGTATACATGCTTATATATCACACCAATTCTAACATACAAAAGAGTAGGGAGGGACATATCATAGATACACACTTAAAAGACACATGATCATTTGTGCAATTGATTACCATCAATCAAACCCTAGTTTTCATGGAGGATATTTCATTTCAAAATTTTATTTAACCAATTGAAGAGGAATAAGAATTGGCTAGGGATAGATACTTACTTTAACTTGTATTCTTTAGCTTCCCTAGCAAGATCTTGAATCCCCAAATTCTTCTCCTCACTCTCTTCCTTTTCTCTTCTTTCTCTCTCTTAAGAGCCCTCCAGGATTTCCACTCAATGTATATATGTATATAAAAAGATGAGTTCAAAAGGAGGTGTATATAACATATAAATAGGTCTTTAATTTCTAGATTTGCCAAACGAGATGAAATAAATTTTCAATTAAACCTCCCTAGTAGCTTTAAAAATTCCCACTAGCATATTCACATGTTCAATTTCAGTTTATTGCGCCTCTACGGCTTTTAATTTCCAAGTTAACATTTTAATTTTAACAGATGTATTCCAATAATTAACAGATAGATGAACATAATTCAACAATTCCCACATGTGAGCATAACTTGCATAAAATTTCACATTAATCATGTAATTTCTCATAGAACTAGGGATGTAAAGCATATAAGAGGGTCGGGTTATTACATTTGGACTCTTTAGTGTTTATCAATTTCACATTGCACTTGTGAGATTAGATTCAGAACTGCGGGAGTCTGAACTGTAGAGCTTTCTTTTCAAACTCCTAAAAAGGGGCGCGAAAAAGCCAATCTACAAGTAGGCAAAAGATAATATCTTAATTTCATTGCTGCAAAGTACAATGCTATGCACAACTTTTCTATAGCTGAGTATTTATATTTATAAGAATTTAAAAACCTACTAGGGTAATAAACTGCTTATTCCTTGCCTTCTTCATTGTCCTGAGCCAGAAAAACTCCTAATGAATCTTCTACTACAGCAATGTATAATTTCATGGGTTTATCCCTTCTCAGTGGCATCAACACTGAAGGTTTAGCCAAATAGGCTTTGATTCCTTCGAAAGCAACTTGATGCTCAGCTTTCCATACAAACTCTTCTTCATTTTTTAACTTTAACAAAGAAGAAAAAACTTTAGTTTTCCCTGCAGTATTAGAAATAAATCTTTGAAGGAAATTAACCTGACCAAGAAATTTTTGTAATTCTTTCCTACTTGATGAAGGTTTAGCCTCAATAATGGCTTTGGCTTTATTTTGATCAATTTGTATTCCTCTCTTGTGCACTACGTACCCCCAAGAAGTTTCCAGCTGATGCACCAAAAGCACATTTGAGAGGATTAAGCTTCAACTTGAACTTTCTTATTCTTTCGAAAGCTGCTGTCAAGTGAACTAGGTGTTCCTCCATAAACTGAGACTTTACAACAATATCATCCATGTAACACTCAAGGTGTCCTCCGATGAGATCATGAAAAATAGTATTCATTGCCCTCTGATATGTTGCCTTAGCATTCTTTAAACCAAATGGCATCTTAACCCATTCGAACGTGTCAATATTCGCAGGACACCTAAATAATGTCCTGTGAACATCCTCCTCTATAATGCAGATTTGGTTGTAACCAGAATGCCTATCCATCATAGACAAAATCCTATGCCCTACTAAACTGTCCACCAATAGATCAACTATAGGCATGGGGTATTCATCTTTTGGAGTTGCCAAATTTAGATTTCTAAAATCGATGCATACCCTCATCTTGCCATTCTTTTTAACCACAGGCACAATATTAGATAACCATTCAACATACCTAGTTGTTCTAATGAAGCCTGCCTTAAGGAGCCTAAGAATTTCCTCTTTCACTTTTTGAACCACTTCAGGGCTCATCCGTCTTGGTTTCTGCTTGTGTGGCTTGAAATTAGGCTTCATAGGGAGCCTATGTTCCACTAATGACCTGTCCAATCCAAGCAGTTCATTATAAGACCACGCAAAACAATCCTTATATTGCTTTAGGACTACCAACAACTGGTTCCTGTTAATGGGACTTAACCAAGCACTGATGTAGATGGGTTGTTGTGCAGAACCTTCCCCTAAGTTGACTTCTTCCAAAGGGTCTTGTACTTGAGTACTTACTGATGCTTCCCCTTTGACTTCCTCTGCCTTCGAAGCAACTTCTTCATTTTGTTCTGCTCCCATCTTCTCTGGCTCAACATCTTTGCTTTCTTCCTCATAGACAAAATCTGTCCATAAGGCTTCTTCTTCCTGTATTTCCTGGACTTTTGTATCGATGTCCAATGCATAGTACTTATCAAGGGCCAAGGGCCAAGGGCCTGGCCTTTTGTTGCTCCTGATTACAGCCAATCACCATGGTTTTCCTCTCTTGTTCTTGTACATTCTAGACTATTAACTTTACGTCCAATACTGAAAACTTGATTAAGGCCAAGGATTTGGTTTCTTGGTTCTTATCTTCTTGCCTACAACCAGGCATCATTATTATCTTTGGTGACGAACTCTTCATCAGCACTCTCCTGCACTGAATGCTTCAGGTGTGCTACTTCTTCATCAGCCGTCACTTTGGCTCTTCCATCAAGCTTTCTCAGGACACTGAGCGGTACAACTCCTTCAATGTATAGCTTGGCCTCAGCAAAATCAGCACAAGCAATAAAAGGTTGCGGATCTGCATTGATTTTCTCTGTTTTCCCATTACACAGAGCTATCATTATCTTCTGATGTAGAGAGGAAGGCACACACTTGTTGGTGTAGATCCAATCCCTGCCCAGCAAAGCATTATACTTGGCGTTACTATCTATAACAAAGAATGCCATCATGCAATCTCTAGTTTCCACAATTAGGTTGATGGGCAAAATACCCTGAGCAATTTGCTTATCCCTAGCAAAACCAGCAATGGTTGTGCTGGTTGGAATCAACCTAGGATTTCTTTTCCCCAACTTCTTCAAAGAGGACCTTGGAAACAAGTTTACTGCTGCACTCTTGTCCACTAATACCCTGTTCATTTGTATCCCATCGAAGTAGGCCTTAATGTATAGGGGCTTAACGTGCTGGGTCATAGATATTGTGGGGTACTCGAAGGAATATGAAAGGTTAATGCTCACCTCCTTACTTTCCTCATCAGTTTCCATTGGTGTGGCCACTTATGACTCATCTTGAACCATGTTGGCATATGAATCTTCACTAGAAACTGGAATAGGGTCATCTTCCTAACCTTCTTGGTTTTCCCTCTTCAGCCTGGAATTCTTGTGGCTGCATATATACCATATTCACTGGCACTGGGGGGAATGAGCCAAACTAAACTGCTGGTTGTACTTGTTTCCCTTCCAAGTTAGCTTTTCCGTTGTTTCAAAAGCATCTTCCATGCTGCATTCTGGTACCTCTGTGCTGGCAGGTTCTTTCGAAGCAGCCTGTTGGTGATCTATCTCTGTTGGCTTGTCAACCAGAAAGTTCTGTTCAGCCATGAAGGCCTCAAACATTTCATCTTCAGCCACTGTTCTCTCTTAGCCTAGCTCAGTCCCTTCATCTGTCTCTCCAGCACTTTCCATTAAGGCCTTCTCGAGGCCTGCTAAACTAGATTTTTCTTTGGCTCTCAGTTCAGCATGAACTTTAGCCAAATGCTCTATGCTGGCACTCCTCTTGATCTTAGGAACAGGCTTCAAACTTATCCCCTTATCTGCCTGGTCTTTTGCTTGTGCCATGGAAGTGCTCTCTTTACTTTCTTTCAGATCCCTCTGATACTGGATGTATCTTCATTGGATCTTCCTCCTTTGAGACTTGGAAATCATAGGAACCACATCTAACTCCCTTGTTTTTGGGTTTTTTAATAACACACAATTGTTTGGAGCCACCAAGGGGGGGTTTGATCATTCTTCCCTGGTCTTCAAAAGCCTTTCTTTGGGTAGGCATTTCTTTAGGTTTGTTCTATATGACAAACCAATCTGGAACTCCTGGGACCCATGAGCCCACTAGTCTGGCTGCTGGATCTGTTGTCTCACTCTTTGAAGCAGTCTTTGAAGCAGTCCTTAGGGGCCGATCAACCGTCCTGGTCCCATGTCTTACACTAAATCCATGCTTCCTTTCAGGCTGGTTGTCTACCCTGTAATAATTGGGTGGCCTAGCTTCATACAAAGGCCTCTTACCCCTTGATTGTATCCCAATGTCTGGTGGACCAGCCAAAGATGAATGTTGTTTAGGACCAGTTGGATATGGCCTTTTGTTATAGGTGCTGGCTGGTTTTCGATCATTCTATACATATTTATAATATTGCTTCCCATCAATTGGGAGCCCCTTCAGTCATTTGTAACTCATCCTACATCTAAGACATATCCTTTGTACTATAACTGCCTCAAGGGAGTCATCATCCAATTCCTCCTCAGTAGAGTCATCCCTTTGGCCTGCAAAGTTCTATCCACTTGCTGGTGAACTTCTGGTGTCCTTTTTGAAGGCAGCTTGGCTAGCCACATGCATTTGCACATTGACTTCCTCGAATTCCTTCAAGGATAGGTTTTGGAAATCTGGCATGCCAACATTGGCTGCAGCCTCTTCAATCTCTGGAAATGGGTTGGGGTCAATTCCCATAGCTTTCTCAGTCTTGGCTGGAAACTTTAGCCTCCCCTTTCGAATCTGTTCTTAGATCATGTCTTGAAAAACAATACAGCTTTTAGTTGAATGAGTCCAAGAATTGTGCCATTTACAGTACAGTTTTCCTTTAAGTTCTTCAAGAGTAGGGATCTTAACTCCCTTTGGTAACTTTAGGAAATTTGCTGCAAGCAAATGATCAAAAATGTCATCTGCTTTTGTTAAATCAAAAGAGTACTTCCTATGAAGGTCTTTCTTTTTAAACTGTTTGTCTATTGTACTGTCTTTTTGAATTAATGTTTCACAAGTCATAGGTTCTTTTCCTACGATCTCTGCTGCATCAATTTCATAGTTAGGGTCTCTATAGTAAGTCCTATATGATGCATTATTTCGATCTTGTTCTTCCTTGAGTAAAGTTTCATATTTTGACACTTTATAGGTTAATTCCACTAAGTCTCGAAACTCAGTTGAATCAAACTTTTTTCGAAGCCTAAACTTCAACCCATTTTGAGCCAATCTCACAAACTTAGGCTCGGGTAGCATGACCCTACATTTGTTTTGTGCCCTTTCAAATCTGGCAATAAACTGAGCAGCCTTCTCATCAGGCCTTTGGCTCAATCTTGCCAAGTCCACCACAGAAACCTCAGGTTCTGTTTGAAAAAATTAGGCATGAAAAACCTCTTCCATTTGCCGCCAAGTTTGGGTAGAGCCCAGGTGTAAGGTTTATATATCATACGAACGCTGCTTCAGTTAAAGAGTTTGGAAAAAGTCTCAGTTTCATGTAATCATTATTGGCGAACTCACCATCCTGGCTTGTAAACCTAGCAATGTGTTCCGCTGTTGATTGGTTTCCATTCTCATAAAAGAGGGCAAAGTCTGGTATTCTAAATCCCCTTGGATATTCATGTACTCTATCCACCCACTCTGGGTAAGGTTTTCTGTACACTGGTGTCTGGACCCACCGAGCCATAGGTTTACACATTTCTCTAATGATATCAGCAATTTAGTCCCATGGAACCATATTTTGTATTGGTTGAACCACTACTAGAGAAACAAACACAGGGTTTGAAGAAACTCCATGTGCTTGAGGGCCTCTTGGTCCATATATAGGTACATTCAAGGCTGGTTGTCCTTGTTGTACTGGTTGCTGTTGGAGGTATGGCTAACCTCTTGGAATCTGTCCTGGGAAAGGCCCTACGAAAAGTGCTACAGGAGAAGGAACATGTGTTGTTTCTCTTCCAACCGCAGGAAATCTCTTGGGTGCAAATTCAAACACAGGATTAGTGAAACCCTATGTGCCAGGTGTGGCTTCAAACATAGGATTTGGAAACATCCTTATATCATTCCCTTGTGCTGGCCTAAATCTACCAATTTACATGGTTTCACTAGTGGGCAATGGTATTTTGGTTTGCTAATGGTCTCAAAGGAGCTTCGAACCATGACTGAGGCACAGGTGACATTCTCTCATGGTTTTGATTACTAGCTTGACCATTAGTTTGTCTATTGTTTTGCATAGGCTGTTTTTCTCGAGCCAATCTATACAGAAGGGAATTCTCGCTCTCTTCAACCTATCTTGCAATAGTTGGTTTATGAGAGTTCATTCAATCCAAAGAGGATGTTACTCATCTTTCCATTGTATACATTAATTGCTGTCCCATAGCATCTACTAAACCTCCCCATGGATTTATTGGTTAGGTAGAAGGGACAGTTGAAGGTCCAATTTCATGGCCCTGTCTAGTGTGTTGGACATGTGTTGTATATTCTGAAGTGTTGGTCTATTCGACCATTTGCGGATGATATGATGGGATAGGTGCATCCATTACATTATCTTCTAGGTTAGGTATTTCTACCTCTCCTTCCACACCCTCTTCTAGGAGTTCATTTTCTCCTCTTACTCTACGTCTAGCCATTTTTATAGTCCCACCAGGCGTGCCAAAAATATATGTTGATTTTTTTGACTTTCGAAGGTTAATAGTGTAAATTTAAGCGTGCCGGCAAGGATCAATCAGTCCTTACAGAATTTTAATTGCCAACCAATTATCAAGCGATTGTGTTGAAGTTTTTTCAGCCTCAATGAAGAAGACTTTTATTGGTGGCTTGTTTTAGGAGAAATTTATAAGAAATAACAAGTACAGAACAATTTAGAAACTGAATTTCATTGAGTAAATAGGAACTTACAATGAAATGACCCAGTCTTGAAAATGTTTACAGCAACGACTACTTGAGAACTACTCCTAGGAAATGAAGTGTAGTATAGGAATTAAAGTGCTGAAAACGTAAAGAACTGGAAATGTAAAAACTGGAAAGAAAAAACGAAGTAAATAAACTGATTTCTGAATCTGAGTCTAGGTCCTTGCATTCTGGTGCCTTCTCTTCTATTTATACTTCCCAATGGTAACCGTCGAAATGCACTTCCACAATCTCTAATTATGGCTTCGCACAATCAACTTCCACTACACCATTCCTTCAGTTAAGCTTCCCTCTAGCATTTGAATTCGAACTTTTGAGTGACCGTTGGGCCATATTACCCCGCGCCTTCTCACTGCTTCCATGTAACGCAAACCCACCATTACCAATATGAATTGCCACGTGTCCGTTGCTGATTAGAGACTTGCATTAATTCTCCAAAACACCCTTCACGAGTCACATGTTAAGCTACGACTGACCTGTACAAAATATATAGCCAACACTTTCATTCCATATATGTATATTTTTAACAAATCCACCATTTAATGGATTATTTTGATGATTGGGTATCTAAGTTAATTTATACGTATTTTAACTAATCTAGAGATTCACGCAAAAAGCTCTCTTTCCATGGATTGAATAAATTTTAAGCCGAATTTATAAACATGACCTTAAAAAATTAATAGCACCTAGTGGGAGCTATCAACCATCTAATGGACCTTAATAGAGTAGAGAATTGGTAATCTTACTGTCAAATAGAGAGAGGGGAGAGAGGGGGGAGGGAGAGAGGGGGGAGAAATGAGAAGGGGAAAGTGGAAGAATGAAAGAGCAAATGAATTACAAAGGACAAAGAGGGAGCAATGAAAGGAATTAGAGGGGGAAATGATAAAAGAGATGTAATGAGTATTGTATGTTATTTTTTTTTTATTTTTTTTTGTCTAATTGAATATTTTGCCTCAGAGAGCGAAAGATAGTGGTGGCAGCTGCAATAGAAGGGTAATGGCACTAGAGCCACGATGGCATTGATTTAATTTTATATTATACTAATATGTCACCTGTGCTATTTATGAAATAAAATAATATATTATTTATTAAAAATATAATAATTATATTTAATTTTTTATATTTTGTCTTTCATAAATAAAATTTTATATGTAAGTTTAAGAGTCTTATTTCAAAAATATTCTTTTACTATAATATATAGTATGGACAGATTAAAATTATTGTATTGACAATTAACAATTAAAATTAGGGTAAATTACCAATAGGTCCTACTTTGGAGACTTATTACCCATTAAGTCCTATTGATAAATTTATTAAGTGATAAAGATAAATTTATCAGCCTTTTATTTTTATGAATAAATTTATAGTGATAAATTTATCAGTCTCTTTGTTTTTATGAATAAATTTTTAGTGATAAATTTATCACTCTCTTATTTTTATAGTGTTAAATTTATTAGTTAGGACCTGTAAGTAAATAAGTCTAGTTAATGGGACTAATTGGTAAGTACCCCTTAAAATTATACTTTGTTATAAAAAAATAATATAGTTCTAATACTTCACTATTTTAGATTAAAAATATATGAATTTTAAAAACTGTTATATTGGTTTTTGAAAGGGAAATAATTAAAGAAATTTTAAAAACTTAATGAGTAAGAAAAAATTATCGTAACATGTAATTTAAAATATCAAAAAAGATGATAAAAAATGAATAAAGACTTTAAAAAGATGTGATTACAATTAAAACTAATGCCATATTTATTAATAAGTATAATTTTATTTTGATATCTATTTATACTTTAACATGCTTACTTAAATCAAAATAAAAATATTAATAATTTTAAGTTATAAAACATGATTTTGTAGACTTGCTATATTAACTTTTGGAAAGAATATATGGAATTCTTTTACAAAAATTGAATATTAGTCAGTGAGCAAATCTTATAAGATTTAAAACAAAACTTATAATAGAAAGAAATTAATGATATTGCAACATATGCATTTTAACAAATTTAAAATTTGAAAAAAAAAAAAAAAAACAGATTAGGACTTTGAACTTCAATTATCGTCCAACATTTTTATTTATTTAATAATATAAATAGGGATAGGTAATAGATAGATTAAAATTTATTATAAATATAGCTATATTTAAAAGGATATGGTTTTGTATAGCTATATTTCAAAATTCAAAATTTATTTTTCAACTTCCTATATAAAAAGATTCAAAATTTTAAATTACATATGGTTTTTTTTCTAAAAACATATGAACTCACAGTGGAGTAGAGAGAGAAGTACCATAAAGGAAGAGAGGAGTTGCACATATTAAAGATAAATAATTGACTAACTCCTTTAATAATTTTGAAAAAATTAATTAAAATTAATATTTTCTTTTTATAACTTTGAAAAACTATTATATGCCTTTGAAGTAATATTCTGCACCAACTGTTAATTAACACCATGATATCAAAAAAATATTTAAAGGAAATTTTTTTTTAAAAAAAATAATGATATACAAACATAAAATCAATACAAAAAAACTTACTAATAATGATTTTGTTTAAATGACCCTTTCACGCCATTTTAGTATAAAAATTCTAGTAAAACAATATTAAGCAACAAAAAATACTCATAAAACAAAAAACAGATAATGGTTGGTAGAGAGAATGGAGAAATGACACACAAAATATAAAATACAAAAACAAAAAAAAAATGATCATAGATAAAAAATAAAAATAAAAAAGAAGAAGAAACAATAATGTACCTAAAGAATAAAAGAGTCTGTTTAAATAATACAATAGATTAAATATAAACTATTTCATAAAAAGAAATTTTAAAAATAATGAGTTTCACCGTTCCATGAATGTAATATTTATAGGGCGAGAAAGACATGAATGACTTGGAAAAAAATATAATGTATGATGGTTAGAATTTTTTGATAGATTAAAGAATTGGTTAGAAAAAAAGTGCACAATTACTTGGTTCCATTTTTCTAAAAACACTTTTCAAAAAATTTTACTTTCTTATTTTCTTTATTTTTTTTTTTTCCTGAATTTTTTTTAATATTTTAAGCAAATTTTTTTTTACTTTTTAGACATACCTAACATAAATATACCTAAAAAGTAAAAATAATTTGTGAAAAAAAAATTAAAAAAATTCACTAAATACCAAAAATACAAAAAAAAAATAATAATAATACGAGAATTCAATACATTTTTTTGTATTTTTATGTATTTATTAATTTTTGAAAATATTTTTTCACAATTTTTTTACTTTTTAGATATATCTAAATAAGGTGCATCTAAAAAAGTAAAAAAAAAATGTTTAAAATTTTAAAAATATTCACTAAAAATAAAAAAAAAATACAAAAATCAAAAATTTCAGTTTTCAAAACACTTAATCCAAAAACCTCAAACCAATCACACTGATAATGTTTTTCATCCTTCATTTTCTAAATCTGTCGCCAAGTCCACTCTCTCCATCTCGATCTATTCACTTTCTCTTACCAGTTTTCTTCTGTCGTTGCTCCTTCTCCGTCGCTGCTCTGCTCCGAGATCCAGATCGTCTTCTCTCTCTCTCTCCTCAAATTTGATAATGAAGGATTGCAAGTCAACAGCTAGGTCACGAATGGCGAGCCCATCAAGTACGAGTTTCTGTTGGCGAGTCTGAACGCTACGGGAATTTTGGCGCTGTCATCGGTCTTCGATCTGAGGAAGAAGATGATTACAAATCTTGAACTTTGGCATCGTTGTCAGTCTTTGATCTTTGGGGTCATCGTCGCCGGTCTTCTTATTCTTCTGCTCTTGTTAGTGTTGGATCTAGTCGGGCAGAGCTGCATTTCACGTAGATCATCGAAAATCTGAGGAGAAAATGAAGGTGATAGAGAAAATCAGAGAGGCTGAAAGAGGAGACAAAGTGGTGTTCTTGTTTGAGTTCTTCCCACCGAAGACGGAAGATGGAGTGTACAATCTGTTCGAAAAGATGTAGAGAATGGTAATTCATAACCTATCATTCTGTGACATCACATAGGGTGCTGGTGGATCCACAGCCGATGTCACCTTCGAGATATCCAACATAATGCAAAACATGATGTGCGTAGAGGCCATGATGCACCCCTTAGACAGATATGACTTCTTTGTTTTTTTTTTCTTGAATCTGATCTATTTTTTTTATTTAGGCTCCTTGGGTTTGAAACAGATAGATCTGTGTGGTGGTTGTGGTGGTGGTGGTGGTCAGTAGTTTTCTCTTTCATCTCTTGTTTTTTTTTTTTTTTTTTTTTTTTTTTTTTTAATGATGATGATGATGATAATTGCAACAGATAGTGGCTTGCCCGTTTCTTAGTTCCAAAAAAAAAAAAAACAAACAAACAAACAGTTGTTGTATTTCAACGGATCATTCGCTTTTAACAAATAAAATTCAATACATAACAAAATTTCAACGGATTAGGCGTTAAATTTCAACATATAGAAAAATTTTAACATATTAGAAAGAGAGAGAGAGAGAGAGAGAGAGAGAGAGAGAGAGGTATAAACATTTAACAAATCATGTGGTAAATTTTAACGTATAGCAAAATTGAACAGATAAGAAAATCTGAACAAATAAAAAGAAAAATTTGAACATATGGTTAAAAAAAATTTAAACAGATAAATATAAATTTGAACAGATAGTTAAAAAAAAGTCAACAGATAAATTAAGAGGTAAAATTGAAAATAAAATATTCTTCAAAACTAACAAAATGATTTCTCACCAAACTATTTCACAAAGGGTTACTCTCATCAATAAAAAAAATATCTACTGAATCTAATGTCTTATACTTTTCTTACCTTGAATTTTTCAACAAGTTTTTTTTATAAAAAAATTAAACAAAATAATGTAATAGTAATATTTTTAAAATTATAAGTCACAATAATAAATTTTTAATTTAAAATAAAATAATCACAAAATGTTATATCATATATTTTGTATGTAAATTCTATACATAAATTATACTTGTATATTATTATCCACTTTTTTGTCATTGACACCAGTGGAGCACCCACGTTGATAAATACTCGTAATCTAGCAGCAATAAAAAAAAGTCGGACGACAAGCTATATACATACGGAGAAATGCCATTTATTGAATCAGAATAATATTATATATATCAATTAATATATTAACTAGCATATATTAATAAATCATGTGGTATAATTTTAAAAATATTAAATATTTGTAATTTGTATAATAGTTAAGGTCAATAATAATGACATTACACTAATTAATGGACACGGGGCTCCTGCTGTCCATTCTCCCTGCCGTGCCTGCTGTGTTTCTCAAACGGCACCGTTTTGCATACTTTTTTTTTTTTTTTTTTTTTTTTATGTAATGGTTTCGTTGAAACAGCAGGCCCCACGTCCTTTATTTATTTGTTTTTTACACTCCAAGCAAAAGTGTTTGGATTACAAATCAATAAAACAATTAATCTATCAAACTATAAATACATCCACCGTTTCTCATTAATTCTTGTTTTATTATAATCTATCAAACTAAATTATATTTTTTTAAAAAGATTAATTTTAAAATTAAAATCAAACAAATAATACATGTTTTGACTTTTTCAAAACTGGCTTAAATGCATCAAAAGTAAAATTGAAAAGGAAAAAAATTGTAATTAAACAAATCAATTTATCAAACCATAAGCAAAAAAAAAAAAATGTAACTTAAAAAAAAAAATAGTTGTATCCACAAAAAAAAAAAAAAAAAAAAAAAAAAAACAACAACAACAACAACTTAAGGCCAAAATATATTCAATTCACATCCAACATCTGCATAAAATAATAATAATAATAATAATAATAATAATAATAATAAATTCTAAGGCATTCTAACTTCAAAATCTCCTGTCAAACATCCAAAAAACTTATAGTCAATTCACATCCAACATCTGTATAAAAAAATAATAATTCTGAGGCATACAAACTTCAAAATCTCCTGTCAAATATCCAAAAATCTTTTTCAACCACTCTAAATCATTCAAACAAAATTCTAAAAATCTTCAATTTCAATTCTCAAAACAAAAACTACAAAGTGGATCCCCATGTCAATTTTGTGGAGGCGGTTGGGAATAAATAGAAAAATCAAAAGAACTCTCATTTCTAAATTCGGTCTCCATTGGATTGTGCCCCGCTAGATGAAGTGATATTCCCTAAAAGTCCCGCTTAAAAGAGCTATTCCAGTCTCATCAGCTATATCAATATTTATACCATGAGCATCACATACCTTTCTCTGAGATGGCATCAAATGAGTACATTGAGGAAGATGCAAAGGGTGATTGTGGTTGCTATCAAACTTTGACACAATCCACTTCGACAAGTCCCGCTTAAAAGATATATGCATGAATGCATTACAATTTGTTCTTGTCTCACTTCGAGGATTTTTTATCATCGTGTACCGTTTATCTTTTTCCCTCTCTCCCTCCTTACAACAAACAAACTTTCTACTAGTCATAACACCATCTTTCTTGCTTTTGTTACAATAATCTCTTCTAATACTAAACCCCACAATTCTTCCGTATTCATTATAAAACTCATATGCAGCTTCTTCCGATGGAAACTCCATACCAAGATATGGTGATTTATCCTTGGCCAACTCTCCCATTTCTTCGATGCATCCCTCAAGTCCACCATCATCCATTATACCATCCTCCATTTCAACACTAACAAATATGAAGAAAAAAAAAATTAAACAAAACAAGAATCTGAGCAAAAAAGTTATTAATTAATTTTAAATGCTGAGTAATTAAACAATTCAATGAAATCTAATAAATCAATTAATAATGTAAATTAATTAAAAGGATAGGGGAGAGAAAAAAAAGATGTGTAATTTGTATAGTAATATTGGAAATTTATTTTGTCTAAGTAGATTATAATATATAATTACAAAATTATATTAGAATTAGTATATTACAAAATTATATAATATTTATACAAAAATACATAACATGTACAAAACAAATTACATAACAAAAAATTTTCTTATAATATACAATTGTGTTTCTCAATCTATTTACATAAAACAAATCAAACTATTATACTTGTTGAATCCACTAACACACTATACAAAATAAAATATAAAACATATATACATATAATATATATAGATATAAATATAGATATAGATATACATACCAGTTTGTTGAATAATAATGATCTGTAAATTTGACAGAAGGATGGTGAAGCAAAGACAGAGAATACTATCCAATCTATTTGAGAGAAGATAAAAATGTATAAAAAACAAAATAAAACTAATTTTTCCACTCCAAGACAGCAGGGTCTTTTCCTTGGAGGGTTAGAAACGGCGGTAGCTTCGTAAGGGTGTCCTACTAAAGAACGAAACCCTTACATATAAATTAAAAAAAAAAAAAAAAAAAGAAGTAGGCAAAACGGTGCCGTTTCTTGAAGTGTAAAAAACAAATAAATAAAGGACGCGGGGCCCTGCTGTTTCAACAAAACCATTACATAAAAAAAAAAAAAAAAGTAGGCAAAACGGTGCCGTTTGAGAAACACAGCAGGCACGGCAGGGAGAATGGACAGCAGGGATGCAAGTATGTATATTAATACATATAGCACCATCGATCAAACAAAATATGTTGTTCACCATTTTACTTAATTTCTTTTGTGTATTCATTAAATAAATGCCATGTATATATATAAGATCAATCACATTTAATAAATTTAATAAATGGCGAAATCCATTCTGTCACATGAAAAGTCATCATATGAGGTCAAAAGTTTTGGCGAAATATTTACGTGATATAAAAAAAGATTTAATAATTTTTTTTTTTTTTAAATTGCCATCTCAACTTAAAATAGTATTTAGACTTGGTAGGGTTATTTTCACATCAATTTTGATGATTTAAACCGTTCACTTTCAAGAACGCGTTGAGTAGAATATTCATATAAAAAATCAAAATAATTAGATATCCATAACTATATGTTTGAATTATTTTTATTTTAAAAAAATTGACAATAAATATAATTTTAAAAATAGCCATTTATTTTTTATAATACAAATATAATTTAAATATATAATTATCGATATCCGACTATCTTAAGTTTTTTTATAAATATTTTATTTAACAAATTTTAAAAGGTAAATTATTCAAATTACCAAAATCGATTCTAAAAATGGGCCAATCAAGGAAATATTCTCCCAAACTAAAATGGCCAAGATGGAAAAAAAAAAATCAAACCGTATAAAATATTCCTTTCTTACCTATAGCATTTTCCTATAACTTAGGTGGAATTCGATATCTTTACATTAATTTAATGGAAAAAAATATTAAAAACTTTCAAACTATTATACAACATTGTCTACATTGCATATTTAGCCAATGAAAAAGGGTCACTAAGTAGGTTATTTTTTATCTCTTCACCATCTTACAAATGTGAGTTGGTTGGTAGGACGAATCTTTCAGATTTGTAAGAATTATACCCAGTATCAGAAGTGTGGGTTCGAATTTTCACTTATATGTAAGTTTGTGACTTACCGTTATATGGTTGAATAGTTCTGTTATGTAACAATCCCTTAAGAGCGTGTTTGTTTGGACGAACAGGATAAGGGGGGATTGGAATCCACCAAACTGTTAGTCTTGGGATACATTATTCCCGGACTATTTGGTTAGACTGAATTTGTATCCCATGTTTGTTTAGTCATGCGATTAAATGTCAGAAAATGACTATTTGGTTGGATAAGATATGAATCCAATATTTGTTTGGAATATTATGGAGAAGAATAAATGTTCAAATGACTATTTTATCATTTTCAATTATTTACTAAGTAATAGCACTATTAAACATATCTTTAATATTTTAATTATTTTTAACTAGATTAAATAAAATTTTATTTTATTTTATTTTTTACACAATTAAATAAATTTATTTTTTAAAAATTAAAAAAATAAAATATCAATAAAAATATATGTTATTTTTTAATTAAAATTTTAAATAAATTTATTTTAAAAAATAATAATAATTAAATAATGAAATTAAATAAAACATCTATTAAAATTTAAATAATGAAATTAAATATAATATAAACAAAATTTTAAAAGAAAACATCAATAAAATATCTATAAAAAATTATTTTTAAAAAATTAAATAAATAAAACATCAATAAAAATTAAATAAAATTACTTTATTTTTAAATTGAGACATTTAAATTTTATTAAATTTTACTAAATATAATACATAATTAAATAGTAGGGGGTCAAAATGGTCATTCCACCACCTAATCCCATATCCCCTTATCCCTCCATTTGTGTCCCACCCCCATGGGACACAATAGTCCAATAAATTTAGGACTAATAGTCTGGTGCAAAAATTTTGAACCAAATAACGGACTATTAGTCCAGATAGACTAATAGTCTAATCCCACCCCTCAATCCCTCAAAACAAACCCCACCTAATAGTGACCTCTGGGGTTTCAACTCCTTATAAGGTTTAATTCCAGATATTATCCCTATGTGTTAGGCCTTTTGAGTCAATATATATTACATGACTAATTTAAAATATAAAATGTATAATATCATACACTACTCCGAAACTAATACATAATTAATCAAGTTATAGGGTCATCATTTTTTATCGAGGTTGGTCCAAACCTTAAAGCAACACGAGATGGGAGAACCAAACTGATAGAAATAGTTAAAAAGTTGCATTTTAGTTGTTTAGTGTAGGGGTGGGTGCGGAACGGTTATGGCCACGAAACCTCTAATCTGTTATCCGTTCATTAGATTGGCGAATTAGAGAAAATTAATCCGTATTTGTCTGTCAATTCGGCGGATGTAGATTGAGCGAATTGACAGATTAGCGGATAGACGTGAATAGGTTTGGCGGTTTAAAATTTTATAAATTTTTAACATAATTCAACTTGTGCACTTCCTATAAATAAATAAAAAAAATATTATAGTCAATGACTTAAAAAAATATTACAATCATTAGATGTCTCATCCAAAAAAAAAAAAAGTTTGAAACTTTAGAATATTATAATCACTGAATGCCTCATCCACATATTACAATCATAGCATGTCTCATCTACATAAAGTATTACAATTTGTGGTTCTTAAAATATAAAAATAATTCAAACCACCAAAACCATGAACAGAGCAGTAATAGAGATTGAATATCTCTGTATTACTACATCTATATCTATGTTTTTTCAAAACAAAAACTATTATTTTTAGAGTTAGATTTAAAAACAAAAAAATATAGATAAATAATACATTTATTTTTATTCAATTCAAAAAATATATATTCAAGTTGAAAGCTCTTTTTCAACTGAATATATTTAACATAATATTTAAACTCTTTTTTAATTAAAAATACAAATAGAATATCTAAATAAATTGAAAACACAAAATCTGATAAAATATTATGGATACTCGTGGTTTGGCGGTTCGGTTACGGCCAAAGGAACCTTAAATCCGCCATCTGTCCAAAACTAGGCGGATTGAAAAAAAATCAATCGCAACCGTCCGCTCGTTATCACGCATCCGTTCAAAATGCGGCGGATCGATTCGGTTTGGACGGATCGGTATATCCGCTGCTCACCCCTAATATAATGGGAAAATACTTTTATTTTTTGGTGGAGGATCCTCTCTTGTGTAAAATCTAAATTGAAAGATTTTGTTTGAGTCTTTGGAATCCATCACAGATCCAAATTTAATGATTTGAATCGTCTATTTTGTTGAACAATTTACGAGATTAAGAGTATCATTAACCAATTCTGCAGGTCCCCTAGAGAATTGATAACTAAGTTGATCTATGATCCGTTGGGTGGTTTTTGTTTTTTTGTAATAATTAAGTTCATTGACACTGATGTTTAAGTCAATCTATTTTCAGTTGGATAGTTTTTGTTTTTTTGTAATAATTAAGTTCATTGACACTGATGTTTAAGTCAATCTATTTTCAGTTGGATAGTTTTTGTTTTAAAGTTTTTGTCCCTTATAAAATATATTTTAAGTTAATTAACACGGATGTTTAAGCTATTCTATGTTCGGATCATGGTTATCAGAATTTTGATCCGGATCTTACGGTCCTACAATCTTACGATTCATTTGAGTACAATCGATCTGGATCGTGTAAAAAACTCCTTATAGGTAGGATCTTTCGATCCTGGTAGTGGGATCTTATAGGATCGTAGAATCCCGATCCGAATCCGATTCTATCCGATCCAATTTACAAGCCTTGTTTTGTATTGTATGACATATTTTATTGTAAATTTTATATTTGTTATCTAAATACCAATTTATGTGGTCAAAATAAATAATAAAAATTAAGTAGTATTGCATCAAATAGACCAAGAAAAACAAATTAGGAAACAAACATTCAAATATTGCGGTAATTTAAGAAAATTAAATAGTCAGAAAAACAAACTTAGCTTTAGCGGAGTCTAAGGAGGATAAGATGATTGCAACTTTATCCCAATTTTTGGAGAGATTATTTTTGTGACTCGAATCCGCTCCACCAAGGATGCTAACGACAAACCTTATCATTCGACTAAGCAACTCTTTTGAGTTCTTAATCTATTTTCATATCCAACTTTGTTAAATATTTTTTCTTTACTTTTTATGCATTATTGCAGATTGTAAAGTATTTTGTTATAGAATTCTTCTTCTTCTTCTTCTTCACCTTCTTTTTTGATGAAATAGAAAACTTTTACCATCGAGTTTTCTATTGTATAATATTATATGTACATTTTATATGGAGTATTGTATTTTTCACAATATATTCACTTCTTTTTAATAGAATATAGGCTCATTTTGTGTATACTTTATAAGAAATATTTATTTAAATTAAATTATTATGTAATTTGTCTTTTTCGGTAGGATCTTACGATCCTCGATCTGATTCTACGATCCGATCCTATAAACACCTCCAACGATCCAACGTAAGATCCCGATTTTAACAACCTTGGTTCGGATGGATGGTTTTAGCTCGGATGTTTAAATTTTAAATTTTATTTTTTGGTTGTGCTTTGTTCAATACCGATCTATTGTCGTCACAGACTAAAGCCACTGACTTGACATCATTATATTATAAGAAAATGATATTATTATATGGAGCAATGCTAGGTATCATAAAAAAACTTTCATGAAAATGATCATAAAAAATTTATGATCCTTGAATTACACTTAAAATAAAATACCACACACTAATCAAGATAATTCAAAATCACACACTAATCAAGATAATTCAAAGTTCATAAATTTTTCATTATCAGTTTCATGAAAGTTTTCCCTATCTTTTCTCTATTATATGATAAGTTAGAGACCTCTAGTTGTGATCATGCGCTGTCTGTCTGTGTCTGTTCTCGGTATTTAGAGAGGAGGGTAACAAAAGAGAGGGACGCAAGCAAAGCAAAGGAAAGAGTGTAGTTGAGAGAGAGAGAGAAAGAGATGGCTGATCCAACTCCCCTAATTCTATCACGAACTGAGTCAGAAACTCCGAGTGGTATTAGGAGGGTAGAGGGTGATGAGAAATACATACCCCCCTCATCCTCCTCCTCCACCTTGGATGAGACTATCGAACAGTGTCTAGGAGATTGCAGGTGGGCTCAGTTCTTTCAGGCTGCCCTCGTATCAGTCGCGTGGGTCTTTGACGCACAACAAACCTTCGTCAGTGTGTTCACGGATGCCCAACCAACATGGCACCTTACTACTACTACTGGTGGTGGTGACACGATGATGATGATCTGCCAACTTCCGAGGAATTCATGGGCTTGGGATATGCCCATCGACACCTCCATAATCTCAGAGTGGTCATTGGAGTGTGCCGGTTCGATAATGACAGGGCTGCCGGCGTCATCATTCTTCATGGGTTGCCTTGCCGGTGGATTCTTCCTGGCCACACTTGCAGACTCCTCATCACTGGGTCGCAAGAACATGCTACTCCTATCCTGCCTCCTCATGTCACTTGCTGGCCTCTCCACAGTGTTCTTCTCCACCAACATCTGGATCTACTCAGCCCTCAGATTTGTTAGCGGCTTTGGCCGTTCCACCATTGGAACCTGCGCTCTCGTCTTATCCACGGAGCTCGTCGGGAAACGCTGGCGACCCCAGGTCGGTATTATTGGCTTCATTTGCTTCACCCTTGGCTTTCTATCCTTACCAGCCATCGCTTACTTCAATAGGGGCTCTTCATGGAGGTTACTGTATCTGTGGACATGTGTTCCGGCAATCTTCTACTGTGTCTTATTTCATTTCTTAGCCCTCGAGTCTCCCAGATGGCTCTTCCTCCGAGGACGTAAACAAGAATTCCTCGCCACGCTTAAGACTCTTGCAACCCCTTTAAAACGTAGTAGCTTGACGACATCCATTGATGATGATGATGATATTGAACAAGTTCAAGTAGTAGAAGAGGAATCATGCAAGGACAAGGACAAGGACGACGTCGTGGTGGTGGTTGGCGGCCTCTACTTGTACTCGGCCATGAAGATGCTGCTGGAGAAAAGTTGGGCTTTGAAACGATTGTTGGCAGTTATGGTGATTGGTTTTGGGATCGGGATGGTGTACTATGGGATGCCGCTGGGGGTGGGAAGCTTGGCTTTGAATCTGTACCTGAGCACCACATTTAACGCCCTGTCGGAGCTGCCTGCGTCGCTGGTCACATTCTTACTAGTAGGGAGACTGAACAGGAAAGGCTCCCTATTAGGGTTCACCACGTTGAGCGGCATGTGTAGCGTGATGTGCTCGTTCTTGGTAGTGGTCATGAGGAGCAACGATGATGATTATAATAATAATAATAATGGACAGGGAGAGGGAGAGGGAGACAAGATGATGACGTCCTCGTGGTGTTGGTGGTGGAGGGGGTTCCAGATTGGGTTGGAGATGATATCATTCTTCAGTGCGTGCACTGCGTTTAACGTGCTGCTGATTTACACGATAGAGTTGTTTCCGACGTGCGTGAGGAACTCGGCCATGTCTATGGTGAGGCAGGCAGTGGTTTTGGGTGGGGTGTTCGGCCCTGTTTTGGTTGCAGCTGGAAGGAATAATTCAGGATTGCTGTCATATGGGGTGTTTTGGGGTGACGATTGGGTTATGCGGGTTATTCGTCACATTTCTGCCGGAGACAAGGGGCCACACCATTTGTGATACAATGGATGAAGAGGAGCCACAAACTTAAAAAAAAAAGAGAGAGAGAGCGCAAGAGCAAGAGCAAGCATCTACCAGCTGTCCTACTCCAACCTATGAAAAATGATTTAGACCTCTAATTTATCTTTTTCTTCTCTTTTTTGTCTTTTACTTCACTATTTTTTTTTATTATTATCTTTTGTCGTACGTGCTGCTTTTTTCTTTTTTTTCTTTTTTTTTCTTTTTTTTCGTATGTGGTTCTTTACCTAGGTCACGTTAAGCAGGCCTGTCAATTATTAAAGCCAATAATGTTAGGTAGAAATATCTTTCATGAAAATTCTTCCTTTAATTAGTTTGTAATGTTTTTGTTATATATTATATAAAGAGTTTCATAAAACTTTTTATGATATTTAGGTCTCATTTGGGAACATGTTTTTTTTAATAATTTTTTGACTAAAATGTGATGTAAAAAAAATTAGTATGTTTGTGATCACTTTTTGACTTTGTACGAAAAGATGTGTAAAAAATAGAGAGAAAAGAAATCTTTGACTTTTTGGTATGGGTTGTTGACTTTTTAATTTTTTTAATAACTTTTTGACTTATTGACTAAAAAAGACACTTGTCAAACGAGATCTTATTACAAGCATGTATCTACATTTTAAGTCCATTGTTTGTATTTTGTTAGATTATTAAATTAGAGATTAATAAGTTTTTCAAGGATGTGCAGTGAATCCCTCTTTCACGGCCAACCAATTAATTAGTGCCACCTCAGAAAAATTGCAAGTTGTACCAAAAACTTAAAATCCTCCCACCTAATTACGTCCTCTCTCCCTCCCCTTACAGATCTGCTCCTCCTTTCCGCTCCTGTTACAATCGACCAACAGCCGTCCCTTGCCCAGCCACCATAAGCGAGAGAGTGTTTTGGTCCTTTGGAGAATGAAAATGACTTCTGGGCTAAAGAAAATCCCATTTTTACATAATTTTAATACAAAATTCTCCATTAGTAACAATTTTGTAATTTAAAGGCTTTTGAAACTTAAACGCAACGAGTTAACTTTAGTGGGATATTCGGCAATCAATCGTTCCCAAATTAAAAATGAACACTTCTACGGAAAAATAAATAACAAAAAATAATAAAGAAAACTACTGAATATTAAATGTAATAGTTAATAAAAGATGTATCATCTAAAGAAATATGCAAGTTTTGGCGGTTAAAACAACAAGACAAAAACATGAACAAAAGTAAGTGCTCTGTTGATTTATTTTTTTTCCACTACTGACATTAGCATACATTTTTAGGGATGAAAGTGCAGAAAACAAAATAGAGCCAGCCACAAAGAAATAAAAATGTATGAGTGTATATTATGCACAAGGGTACAAATCAGTATAAAAGTTTTGCACTGCCATAAATAGAGCTAATCCCCAAGCTAAGCATTATTGAAGTAAGAAAGAGGTTAAAAGGAAGGAATTGTTGTTTGTGTGACATTCATGAATACAACTTGATTGACACAGCAACAAACCCCCCCCCCCCCCCCCAAAAAAAAAAAAAAAAAAAAAAAAACTACTTTTAACAGAAATTATTACAACATCAAATTTGCCCTACAAAATCCTCATTCCTCAAAAGACAGACAGGGCAAATACAAAATAGAATTTCAGTATTCAACAAAGGAAAAAGTAAGAATATAATTATTCCTCAATGAACCAGCAGCAGCACTTGAAATTCCCTAATGACAACCACCTTCAATGATCAAAATTGTGAATCCATTTCACTCCTGTCAGCAAATTCCAAAGCTTACTTGTAATGCCGTGCGACCTCCCACACCAGCTTATCCATAAACTGGCATTTCCTATCAAATCCCCAGCCTGTGTTGCTCTGCATTATATATATCATATTACAAACAAATTACAAAGTCTTCCCCGTGCAGAATTTCAAATCAAAGAGGAGTCATAAACATCAAGGGAGTTCTTTCAAATTTCTTTTACCCACTTGTACGGGTGCAAAATAACCTTAGCTCTCCGTACACCTTGAACGTCAAGCTTTCGTCAACGGCGTCTGCCTCTGCAACACAAAAATGGTGAGCTGCCCGGCGGCGGTGTGCCGGAAAAACCCTCCGACGCTCAAGTCAGTTCACTGAGGAAGATAATGAGCAGAGCAGAGAGAGAGAGAGAGAGAGTGCTTGTGAGAGTAAGTTCGCATACCAGTAATGTCCGCCCTCCCTCTCTATATCTAGGCTTGCCACGCAGCTACGAGATTGTGCGCGCACTACCTCTGCTGTCCTTCCCTGGACAGGTGGCAGTGCTCGCCTCTCACCACCTTACACGTGTAAAGATTTTGTCCTCATTCCAGTACATGCAGAACTGCCCAACGGTATTGAGGCGTTCGTGGAGCAGATGTCCTCTCCTTCACACCACTGGCCCAGGTGGCACCCTTGACCGAGGTACCATGACCGGCCAAACACTTGTGGAAAATTGCCATCACACAACCGTGCTACATACCGCCGGTTTGCGACTTGGAACCAGGCGAGATCTTAACTGCAAACGCCGAGCTACCCTCGACCGGTTCATCTCGATTGACCTATTGTGAGGCATGCCGGCCTCCGACCGTTTCATCTCCAATCTCGGTCACGCGCAACCGCTTCGCCTTGGCTAGGCGGCTAGTGGCATGCCGGCCAGGCCGCATCTTCCGCGTAGCCCGGTCAGTCCTTCTGCTCGGTTGCAACCTCCACTGTGGACTTCGCCCGAACAACTGGTCTCCAGTTCGGCCCTCAGGGGTAATCGGTTGACCTCGTTAACCGAGCAAGGTAGATCGCTCGGTCGTTGCACTTGCCTAATTTGCTCGGCGCCGCGTAGTCTGTAACGCCGGACGTTATTCTTGCTCGGCCGTACTATGAGATGGAAATCTCCCCTCTCAATTGCCCCTTAAACCCATCCGAGCTATCGTGATCGGGTTTACCTTGTCCGAGCAAAGGTTGGGTCGCGATCCTGCTAGGCTGAGCTTAGTTGGGAAGCTTTCGTTGCCGAGCGACAGCCGAATCGGAGACATCCCCGTCGCCGAGCTATCTCAATCAGGGATATATCAGTCGCCGAGTTGTCTCAAACAGGGAAACGTCAGCCACCGAGTTGTCTCAATCAGGGACACATCATACGCCGAGCTGCTGCACTTGCCCGGGGGTCACCCCCACAGTCACGCCAAAGGTCTATCAGCCGTACTGACAGCCGCGTTGCCAGTGCCACGTGTCACCAGGCCACTAGGTCGTGCGGCCAGCCGTCTGGCACGCGCAGAATTCAAACGGCGCAGCCGTTTGGGTTTTCCCCCCCACTCTTTAAACCCCACTCGAAGGGTTTTGTCCCTTCATTTTTCCTTCGTCTCTCCAACTGCAAACCCTAATTCCCCAAAGCTCTCCATTGCTGCTGTTGCCCTTTTTCTCCCTTTGTGTGTTCGTTGCAGTCGAGCTCTCGTGGTCCACCCTTGATTTCTGGTAAGCTTTTCTTCCTCCCTCTTGCATTTTCTATTTTCTGTTTCCATGCTCTTAGGGTTTTTGCTACTGTTCTTCGTCATTTTTTCTTTGTTTGGGATCCTTGGGATTATTTTTCCTTGCTTGGGTCTTTCACGCCCTAGGAAAACTGAAATGGGGGGAAGAGGGGGCCCTCGTGCCCCCGTTTTTCAATGGGTAGATTGAATAGGCCAAGAACTTAGGAAGAACACAAAGAACACGATGAACACTGGGCAAAACCGAGCAAAACGCTCATTTAGATCCTTATTTAGGGCTGTGACCGAGCAAAAAGCTGTTTGTGACTTGGCACTGAGGTCATAACCGAGCTATGTACACCTTAGATCGGCGGATAAGTTTAACCGGGCTAAAGGCCTGAAATCATAAGCCAATAACCTTGACCCAAGCTTGACCGAGCTGAAAACCTCCGTTAGAACCCAACCGATCAAAACTCATAAACCGAGTAGGAACCAGCACCAAAAAAAAGGGGAAGGCTAAATCCGCCATCCTGATGGGCCGAGGTAGGGGAGGCCGGCCAAACACCTAGAGCCTTTTAGAGCTATTTCCAATAGAAGCCGCGCAATATATGCCGTGCTAACCCTTGCCCTTTTTTCATCATGCAGAACAAGTAGGACCGACCAATCCCTTCAGCGTTATTGGCGGAGCTCAAAGACCGAGCAATCACACCAACATTTTTGACCGCTCTAGCGAATATAATGGGCAAATACCGCTTTAGGGTTAGCTCGCCCGGGGCAATGGCGGAGTTTCGTGAAGAATTCCATATCCCTGAAGACGTAGTCTTAGAGCTCGGCAAGAAGGGGGAAACTCCGTGGGGCGATCTAGAACGGTGCCCCTTCACCGTGGTATCAATAATAGAGGGCGGACTTCGCTTCCCGGTCCAGCCCCTGATCTGCGAATTTTTGAGGCAGACAGGGCTTTGCCCAACCCAGGTTTCCAACAACACCTTCAAGATAATAAATGGCGTCGCCGAGCTGAACCGACGGCACGGTCTCAATCTCGGCCTCGCAGAGATTTTTCACCAATACAGCCTCAGTTCAAATAAGGGTGGGTTTTGCTACTACCTTAAAGTAAAGAAGGGCCGAGCAAAACTCATCGAAGGCAACCCGGACAAAGAGTCCAATGATGATGACTTTTTGTGGGTGTCCGGTCGCTATGAAGACCTAGAGGCACCCATACCGGGCTGGCAAATTAGGAAAACTTCCGTAGAGCTGGTAAGGAGCCCGGCTGACCGTACCATTATCTTTCTTCTCTTAATTGCTCTTCATTGCACCGGTCTAACACTTGACTCCTTTTGCAGATAAGAATTTGGCCGCGCGTTACACCGACCAAACCAAGAGGCAATCAGAGTGTTGCTGCGCATACCTGCAGAAGAGAGGGAATCGCCAGACTTGCTCGGTTTCGAGCAAACGTACAACTACCAAGCACCGCGCAAAGGCAGGGTCACCGACTTCCTGCGCGAGCCAACCCCCGAGCCAGATCCAACTTTACCGCCGGTCAGACTCATCCCAACTACCGCCGAGCAAGAAATGGCCAAGATCCGAGCCATTAAGTCCATGATCACCGGGGACGAAGGCGAGTCCCAGCAACAAGAAGTAACCGGGGGAATGTCTTCCAACCCCGCCGGACAAAAAGAGGGGCGGTGCTCGCCCTGGCCAGCGCACAACCGGCTGGCCGGCCAAAGAAGAAACAAAGGAGGGAGACGGCCGAGCAAGGCCTTGTGGACGAAGATTCCACTGAGGTCGCCTCTGGCGAGCTCGGCGACCAGACCGAGCAACTTATTGCCCGAAAGTCCAAGGGCAAGGGCCCTGCTGCCCCCCCGGTCTGGACGCCAGAGTTCGTCTACAAGGGCCGACCAGTCTCGGCTTCGATTCTGTCGCCGAGGACAAGGATATCTCGCTCGGTTTCAACTTGACCAGGGGATTGATCCTGCCCGGTGACATGAAGAAGCATGAGGAGCTGACCGACCTCAAGGTCCTCCGCTCAGCGGCAGAATCTATTGTGCTGGTAAATTCAACATCTTTTCTTGAACTTTCTGTTCGGTTTTTCTGCTCGGCTTTTTGATACTAATAATCTTTCTATTTTGCAGGCCGCACAAAAGAACTATCTTGCCCACGAGCGGATGGTTGCAGTTCGGAAGAATCTCCGAGACGCCATCACCGAGAACAAAGTGCTCCAGGCCGAGATAGACATGCTGAAGGCCGAGCAGGTGGTCGTCAAGGACGAGCGGGACGACTGCGCCAGAAGCTTGACCGGGCAGACGAGGAAAGAAGAAGGCCGAGAAGAAAGCGAAAGCTCGGTACCTCGCCGAGCTCCGAAAGCTGAGGGACGCCAACAAGGAGCCATGGACAAGGCGGTCGATGAGGCGGAGGACCGTGGGTATAAGCAGGGGGAGAAGACTTATGAGCGCCAAGTCCGGGCTACCAAGGACATCTTTTTCCAGTGCGGCTGGAAAGCCGCCGTGGAGAAAGTTGGCCTTGGCCAGGATTCGGAGATGTTCATCAATCCCCCCTCTGCTTATATCCCGGTCTACATGCTAGCCTACTCCCAAGCCGAGCAGAACCGTCTGATAGCGGAGGCAAGGAAAGAGGCAGAGGAAGAAGCCGCCGCCGAGAAAGAAGCCGAGCAAACTCCACCCGAAGCGTCCCACAATGCTGAGGATGAAGTGATCGATCGGGAGGTCGTCTCGGTGGAAGGCACAGACGACGATGCCGAGGACATCCTGCCCGAGCAAACCCTGCCGAGCGCCGAGCTGACGGAGGGGGCCGACCAAGACCTTGGCCTGGACTGAAGATGGCTCCTTTCACCTTTCTTTGTACCTTTTGATTTCTTGTTTTCCTTTCTTTTTTGCTATGTAACCGGGCAAGGCCCCTCCATGTATTAAATTCCCTATCAATGAAATATGAACTTTTGCCCGCACAACTGTTGTTGATCGGCTTTTGTATGTTTGAATTTCCTCTGCCAAATTTTGTTTCAACTTTTTGATCGGCTGAACCGCGCAAAAATATGTCTTCACGTAACCCTGCAATCCCTTTTATTTCCAAATAGAATGACATTTAGGATTTGGCCGAGCAAAATCCGCTCGGCCCCACTTTGCTGGCAATGATTATCCAGCCGAGCAAAAACTTGCACGCCATTTTGAAGTTTGTTCAATTTGGCAGTATTTCCTTTCGGCCGAGCAAATTCGGCTCGGCCACAATTGCTGGACAAACACCAACATTGCTAATTCCTCCGAGCAAAATCAGCTCATTTCCCATATTGGGCAATTCACCAATATGATTGTTGATGGGCCGAGCAAAATCAGCTCGGCTCTTCATTGGGCAATTCACCAATGTTTCAGTTCGGTTGGTCATACCGCCAACATTCCCACTGGGCGAGCACCCAGCTCGGCCCTAGTGCGGTCTGCTCCCATTCCGGAGGAAAACAGTCCGGTTCTCTTCAGGTCGGTTTTTGCCCCTGGCATGTCTTGCGACCGTGCAGTGCCATTGTCCAAACAAAGATGTAATACAAAAAACAACAATGTAATACAACAATAGCTAGCTTTCATTACATAAACATTGTAATTACACGTAGTGCCAGACGGCTAAAGGTCTAAGAAAGCTAAACAAAAGCAAATTACATCTTAAAAGTAAAAGACCTTAAGGTTTGCTGCGTTCCACGGTCTGGGGACGGCCTTTCCATCTAAATCTTCCAGATGGTATGCCCCTTTGCCTGCGAGACCAACCACCTTGTATGGTCCTTCCCAATTCGCACCGAGTTTGCCTTCGCCAGGGACCACTGTGTTGCCAAGCACTTTCCTTAGGACCCAATCCCCAATCTTGAATAGCCTGGGATGCACTGCCTTGTTGTATTTTTTGGAGAGTTCCTGCTGATAGGCCGCTATATGGATCAATGCGCGCTCTCGTCTTTCTTCAGCAAGGTCCAACTCAAGTGCCACGGCTTCATTGTTCAGATCTGGCTGGAAGTTTTCTGAGCGGATGGTTGGCATGCCAATCTCTAGTGGGATGATGGCCTCCATACCATAGGCCAAAGCGAACGGTGTTTCCCCGGTCGATCGTCTTGGTGTAGTGCGGTATGCCCATAGCACACTAGGAAGCTCTTCAACCCACTTTCCCTTCGCCTTCTCGAGCCGCTTCTTCAGCCCGTCTAGGATGGTCTTGTTTGAGGCCTCTGCTTGGCCATTCGACTGAGGATAAGCCGGGGTTGAATTGTAGAACTCAATCTTCAACTCTTCGCAAAATCCGCGAAAGAGCTTCCCATCGAATTGAGTGCCATTATCTGAGATGAGCGCCCTGGGTATACCGAAGCAGAGTGATCACATTTTGCCAAACAAACCTCTTAACGTCCTTTTCCTTAATGGTTGCAAGTGGCTCGGCCTCCACCCACTTAGTGAAATAGTCAGTGGCGGCGATGAAAAACTTGCGATTGCCCGGTGCAACTGGGAGTGGTCCAACAATGTCCAATCCCCAAAGAGCGAACGGCCAAGGACTTGTGAGCGAGTAATTCCCTTGCTGGCTGGTGGATCTGGTGAGCAAATTTCTGACACTTTTCACATCGGCGGACGTATTTCTGCGCGTCTGCCTGCATGCATGGCCACCAGTAACCTTGAGAGATTGCTCGGTATGCCAGAGACCTGCCCCCTGTATGGCTTCCGCAGATGCCCTCATGAATTTCAAAGAGAAAATCCTCTACCCTTGCGGGGTGGACACACTTCAAATACGGCCCGGTGAAGGATTTCTTATATAAGGCTCCGGATGGGGAGAGCCAAAACCGCTCTGATTTTGCTCGGATTTTGTGTGCCGCCTTCTTTTCTTCTGGTAGGACTCTATCTTTCAGGAAGGCGATGATGGGGTCCATCCAGAAGGTCCCAAGTCGGTGCAGAGTACCTCGGTTGCTTCTACTTCCTCAAATGCTTGGCCGAGGTAAAAATTCAATCATCAAAGGATTGGGAAAGGTTGTCTGGGTGGAAGCAAGGCCGGCCAATTCATCGGCCGTGCTATTTCCTTCGCGGTTGATCTGTTCAACTCTGATGGCCTCGAACTTCTTGACTTCCGCTCGCACTAGCGCCTGATACTTGGCCATTCTTTCATCTTTGGCCTCATACTCCCCTGAGACTTGATTGACCACCAACTTGGAGTCACTGAACACCATAAGGGCTGTCACCTTCATTCTCAGCGCGCTTCTCAGACCAGCCAGGAGGGCTTCATACTCCGCCTCGTTGTTGGATGCTGGGAAGCCGAGTGTAATTGCTTGCTCAATAATTAGCCCATCTGGCGAAGTTAATACAATTCCCAGCCCGGCCCCATGCCTGTTGGACGCCCCATCGACAAACAACTTCCACATCTCGCCAAGAAATAGCTTCCAGCAATCAGACGGATTTTGGGAGCTTCTCAATTCTAAGTTTTTGGTGGGCTCAATCTGGTCTCTTTGCACGTCTTGGCTGTGCGCTTCTTTTGTTGAGTCGTCAGCCTTTGCTATTTCAGGCAAGCTTTGCTCTTCTCCCGCTCGCGAGCCATCGCATATCTCTGTCGCCAGAATCCTGGGTTGTGCTAAGTCCGCGCTAACCAAATCAACCGGACAGACTGGATGTGTTCCTGCGAATTCCGCCACAAAATCCGCAAGGGCTTGAGCTTTGATTGCGGTGCGTGGCTGGAACTTAATGTCGTACTGGCCCAATTCCACGGCCCATTTCAAAATTCTCCCTGTGAAGTCCGCCTTTTCGAAGAGTACCTTAAGTGGAAATTCGGTCAGCACTACTATTGTATGGGCATGAAAATAGTGCGCCAGCTTTCTTGACGCCATCATCAGGGCCAACGCCAATTTTTCCAAGGGAAGATCTCGTTTCGCCGGGAGCAGGGTCTTGCTCACATAGAAGATTGGTAGGTGCTGGATGCCCTCAGCACGAACCAATACCGCGCTCACTGCGTGTTGAGAAACTGCCAAATAAAGGAACAACTCTTCGCCCGGCTGAGGAGTGACCAGAATAGGAGCCGAGGAAAGATAAATCTTCAGGTCGGCCAGCGCACGATCACACTCATCATCCCAGAAGAATTTGGACTTCAAGGTCTTAAAGAAGGGCCTGCAACGATCCGAAGACCGGCTGATGAATCTATTCAGCGCGGCTGCCATCCCGGCAAGATGTGCACGTCCTTTGTGGAGTTCGGGCGCTCCAGCCCTTGTATCGCTTTGATTTGGGATGGGTCGGCTTCAATTCCCCGGTTTGTAACCAAAAACCCCAGAAACTTTCCGGTGCCAACTCCGAAGGCGCATTTGGAGGCATTCAGGCGAAGCTTGTGGCGCTTGAGTATGGCAAACATTTCTGCTAGGTCGGTGAGGTGCTGGGATTTCTCCTTACTCTTCACCACCATATCGTCGATATAGGCTTCCATAGTTCGACCCAAGAGAGGAGCGAACATCTTTGTCACCATTCGCTGAAAGGTTGCCCCAGCGTTCTTTAGTCCGAACGGCATGACCTTGTAACAGTATAAGCCTCTGGGGGTGGTGAACGACGTGATCTCTCTGTCCGGCTCATACATGGCTATCTGGTGATAACCGCGGTATGCGTCCAAGAAGCTAAACCTCTGATGGCCAGCGGTTAAGTCCACCAACTGGTCAATTCGGGGAGGGGAAAGCTATCCTTTGGGCAAGCGCGGTTGACAGTCTTGTAGTCAACGCAAACTCGCCATTTGCCGTTCTTCTTGGGAACCACCACCGTGTTAGATATCCACCGAGGATATTGCACCTCCTCTATTGCCCCGGCTCCAACAAATTCTTCACTTCTTCCGCAACTACTTCAGCATGGTGTAAGGCCGAACGGCGGGTTCTCTGTATGACCGGCCGCGCATTGGGGAAGACATTCAGCTGGTGGCAAATGAAGCTTGGATCGACGCCAGGCATATCGTAAGGCGTCCATGCAAAAGCCTCCAAGTTGGAAACCAAGAAGTTGACATAATCTGCCCGCTCGGCACTAGACAAAGACGATCCCAAGAGGAAGAACTTAGTTGGATCGTTTTCGTCAATGCGCACTTCCACCAAGTCTTCGACCGATTTTTCCTCGGCCTTCCTTCCCACGTCCTCAAGGACCTCTTTTCCCTCGGGCCCCTCGATCATCTGAACAAACCCTTGGCTGCTCGGCTGCCATTTACCGCAACGAAGCATTGTTTGGCCATCACCTGGTCTCCCCAGACTTCCTCTATTCGCCCATTCGATGCCGGAAAGCGCATGACTTGGTGGAAGGTCGAAGCAACTGCTTGCATGGCGTGCAGCCAGCCCCTTCCTAAGATCAAATTGTAGGTGGACGGCACTTTGAGCACCCAGAACTCCACTTGCTTTACTACTGAACCTGCTTTGACCGGCAAAATAATCTTTCCGATCGGCCATTCCGGCTGTGAGTTGAAGCCGACCAAAGGAGATGTCGCAGGAGCCAGATCTTTGTCTTCTAACTTCATTTGCTTGAACGCATCATAGTACATTATCTCGACCGAACTCCCCTGGTCGATCAGAATCCTCTTGATCTCAAAGTCTTTGACGCGAAGGGTCACCACCAAGGCGTCGTTGTGCGGCATCTGCACCCTTTCCAAGTCTTTGGTCGAAAACGAAAGGATGTCCTTCTCCTCGACTTTTCCCTTCTTCACGGCGGGCTGAACAGAGAGCACTTCCCTCATGTGCTCAGCCTTCTTTATCATCCCTCTAAGTTCGCAAACCCTTGCCGGTTCATGATGCCGTGGATGACGTTGATCACTCCTTGCGGGGGCGCATCGAGGGCGGCCATGCCATTGGCTCGGTTTGACCGGTTGGCGCGGCCTTGACTCCCCCATCTATGTATTGGTCAAGATGTCCCGCCGCCACCAACTCCTCCAGATGCTGTTTGAGCGGTAAGCAATCTTCTGTCCGGTGCCCCCGTTCTTCATGGAAGGTGCAGCGATATTTGGATTGAAGCCCGCTGCGCGCTCCCCAGCTTGGCCGGCCAGCGGACAAAAGGTTCCCCTGATCTCGCTCAAAATGCGGTAGATGGGAATTTTGAAGACCGTGGTAATCCCCGTCCGCGCCTTCAGTTTTCTCTTGGCATCCTCCGCTGCATCGCGAGGTGCATCAGCCCGGTCATTTCCGCGACCTCTGTTTTTGCATTTTGGCCGGTTCCTCGGCGCTGATCTTTTGGTCGGTCACTTGGGCGGTTATCCTCCTGCCCAACCGAGTTAACTTTCCCCGCTGTCCTGCCCGCGCGACCGGATTATTCTTCTCGGTCGCAGAGGCAGCGTCATCTTCCACACGAATGTGTTCGTTGATCCGCTGCATCAAAGATTCCATGGTGGTGGGCTGATGCATCGTGAGCGAATCTCGCAGTCTATGTCCGACTGGGAGACCCCTCTTGTATTGAGTGATCGCCAGATTGGTCGGGCAATCGAGGATCTCATTGTAAGTCTCCCAGTACTTCGCATTGTATGCCTTCAGTGAACTTCCAGACTCCATCTTGACGCCCAGGAGATGGTCGACCTCCTTCGGCGTTCGTGTGTTGGTCTTGAATCTGGTGACGAAGGCTTCCGCTAGTTGTTGCCACCCCTCGATACTCCCCTCCGGGAGCCTCTCGAACCACTTCAAGCCCAGCTCTCCCAAGCTTGCTGGGAATATGAGGCACATCAAGGCGTCGTTCCGGCGGTGGCCAGCCATTACTTGCCGGTAATGACTCACATGCATGTACGGATCCGTCTTGCCGTCGTAGAGAGTAAATTTGGTTGGTGGAATCCGGCAGGGAGTGGGGTGCTCTCAATCTCTGGGGACAATGGGGTGGCTGTAAGCCTCGCCAACTCTTTGTCCACCAGTGCTGGGGCTACGTTTCTGGGCGCCGGCATCATCACCTCTTCACTACAACGAACTGGGGCGCTTAGCCTCTGGAACGCCGGCACCCTCTCAGCCTCCCGACGGCGCGCTCTCTCCTCCAGCACGTCCCTGAGATCCCTGGAACGGGAAGAGGCAGAGTATTGCGACGTTGATGACGGGCGCGAGGGGCGATAGGTGCTGTCGCGAGTGATGGACCTGCCCTCTCGCTGGTCAGAGTCTCCGACCCCATAGTTCCGGGTGATGGAGATTGAATGAGTTCTCCTCTGGCGGCGACTGCCAGAACGAGGGGAGGGGGTGCGCTCACTGAGGTTGCCCTCTCCAGCAACACCCTTCCCCCTAACTTGGCGCTTCAGCAGCTCCATCTCCGCCGCCATCTTACGAATGAGGGCGTCTTGGTCCTTGAGTTTGTGCTCCAGGCGCTGCTCGCGGGACTCCCCCCGGCGCCGGCGGCCCTCTGGACTCTGTGAACGATCTGAACTCCTCCCACGTTTGTCGCGCGCTCCGCGCGAAGAGGTTTCTAGGCCCGCCATGGTTGGGACATTAGGAGGGCCTTCTCTCCTTCGGACATACTCCGGAGTCACACCATCGACGACGGACAACGGAACTTCGTCATTGTTGGCCATGGAAATGATCGAAGAAGCTCGAAGAACAAGGGTTGAAAATCAAAGAATTCCCACAGACGGCGCCAATTGTACGGGGGCAAAATAACCTTAGCTCTCCGTACGCCTTGAACGTCAAGCTTCCGTCAACGGCGTCTGTCTCTGCAACACAAAAATGGTGAGCTGCCCGGCGGTGGTGTGCCGGAAAAACCCTCCGACGCTCAAGTCAGTTCACTGAGGAAGATAGAAGAAGAGAAGAGAGAGAGAGTGCTTGTGAGATGAATTCGCATACCAGTAATGTCCGCCCTCCCTCTCTATATCTAGGCTTGCCACGCAGCTACGAGATTGTGCGCGCACTACCTCTGCTGTCCTTCCCTGGACAGGTGGCAGTGCTCGCCTCTCACCACCTTACACGTGTAAAGATTTTGTCCTCATTCCAGTACATGCAGAACTGCCCAACGGTATTGAGGCGTTCGTGGAGCAGATGTCCTCTCCTTCACACCACTGGCCCAGGTGGCACCCTTGACCGAGGTACCATGACCGGCCAAACACTTGTGGAAAATTGCCATCACACAACCGTGCTACATACCGCCGGTTTGCGACTTGGAACCAGGCGAGATCTTAACTGCAAACGCCGAGCTACCCTCGACCGGTTCATCTCGATTGACCTATTGTGAGGCAGCGCCGGCCTCCGACCGTTTCATCTCCAATCTCGGTCACGCGCAACCGCTTCGCCTTGGCTAGGCGGCTAGTGGCATGCCGGCCAGGCCGCATCTTCCGCGTAGCCCGGTCAGTCCTTCTGCTCGGTTGCAACCTCACTGTACTTCGCCCGAACAACTGGTCTCCAGTTCGGCCCTCAGGGGTAATCGGTTGACCTCGTTAACCGAGCAAGGTAGATCGCTCGGTCGTTGCACTTGCCTAATTTGCTCGCGCGCCGCGTAGTCTGTAACGCCGGACGTTATTCTTGCTCGGCCGTACTATGAGATGGAAATCTCCCCTCTCACCACTCATAATTCCTTTCGGATTCTTTCTGTAGATTTATGCAAGTTGTTTTAATATTCTTAGCAAGATTTTTTTATATACATATATATAACAATGAAAAAAATGAGGGAGATAAGCATATCAACAAAGAGGAAATTATCCAAACATAATACACTGACATCAACAAACATTCCCTATATACTTTCTTTAGTGTTTCATTGGTAACACTCCCAATTTTACACAGGAATCACTACGAAAATCAAATTTAGTAATACACATCTCATTTACAAATTAGGGTAAACTATAAATACACCATCTGAGGTTTGCTTAAAATACAAATTGTCCCTTGTGGTTTGAAAAATTACAAATACCTCCCTATCGAAATTTTTTATTTAACAAAATTAATTAAAAAAGTAAAATTTCTAACCGTTCACCTATACAATAATAAAATTATCTTAATTATTAATTGAAATAAAATTTTAACATTATTAAAAACTGTTAATTAACTTGATGATTTATTAATAAAAAGACCTATTTGTTATGAATTTAGAAACCTTAGGGGACATAATGTAATTTCTAGAACCACAGGGGTAATTTATAATTTAAGTAAACCTCAGGGAGTATTTGTAATTTACCCTACAAATTAACATGGGTAGAAATCAGGGCAATCAGATGATTTAGCAAACATCAAAGAGGTATGTGCTAATGCAAGCCATATCTTTTTACCAAGGTTTACAGGTAATTTAGCAAATCACACAGCTTATTCTCTTGCTTCTACATTTCCTATTTTGTTTCCTTTCCTGTTAGATGAAATTATTTTGTATTCGGATACTGTCCCCAATATGTGTATATATATATATATATAAAACAATCTCTCACATAGAACCGATGGCACCCATCTTCGTGGTTGACCACAACAGGTACCACATATCTAGCAATGGTGCCACAAAACCCCCCATACCAGGATTAAAGCTTAAAAAGCCACAGAATCAACAAAATATGTAGAGCCTGTCAAGTTTAGCACCATTATGTAAACCATAATGTAGAATTAACATAAAGCATTACAAAGAAGCCCCACCTGGAGAGAGAGAGAATAGCACGATCAGTAAAACGCTTAACTGAAGCAGGTGCACTTTGAGGAAGAGTTTTTGCAACCCTTTCCAGCTCTTCCTGTTGTTTCTTAGCAGTTACTCTGTCCGGTCCACTGTAGTGATCCACAAGCTCTTTTATAACAGGGACTTTCTCCATTGTTTCTTTCACAACTTCCTTGAAAAGTTGAAAAGATAAAAGTTACAAGCAACTGATGAATGACAACAGAATATTATATATTTAAAGAATTACTGCTACAATCCCTATCCACGACAAAAAGCAATTTAATGCATTTATCTTTTCAAAGTGCACTAATTTTAATCTTTTTGCATTAGATGAGTATTGCATTGACCATATGATAATTTTTAGAAACATTAGTGAGTTTGCACATTTCTAGAGACAAGGGCTTGATAAACACTTGAGCCTTCATGCGCACTTGATAAGCACTAGAGCACCCTAGTAGAATAACAATCGAGCCCATTTAAAAGTAATAAATCACCATTGTGCAGACATTGATTTTGCTATTGATATTTCCAGATTGGAGCACTCACTTAGGGCTCGTTTAGAGATCAAGCAATTGAGCCTATTTTTTATTGTTTTTTCTTCCAATGAGCAGTGCTCATGCAGAAATTGACCTAATCTGACTTGCTTTAGCTTTTTAATTGCTCTTTTCATATATAAAAGGACCCTATGAAGCACAAACACGGACATGAGATACGGCAATTTTCAAAAAATGAGAATATAGATACAACAGGGGACATGGAAATTTTTTTTTTTTTTTTTTTAAATATATTTTTATTTGTTAACAAAAATATACATTTAAATAAATAAATAAAGACATATATATAATAAATACCATTACATTGAAATAAATAAATCTAATATATAAATATAAATAAATATAAACAAACATATAATATATAAATAAATACATATATAATATATAAATATAATATAGATTATATATATAGAGCGTAAGGTGAGAGAGAAAGCCAGACAGAGAGCTAGCGAGAGAGAGAGTGACGAGCTCGTCAATATCGATCGCGAGGTGAGAGAGATAGAGCGAGCATTGAGAGAGAGACACTGGATAGAGTTCTTTGATCGATCGCGACTACAGATGAGAAGACGAGAGGCAAAGAGATTGACGAGAGGCGAGAAGATGGAGCAAGAGAGAGACAAGAGGCGAGAGGCCTAGAGACGAGAGGCTTACCAGGATGGAGATCAACTGAGATGGAGCTTGATGAAGATGGAGATCGACTTTGGACTTCAATCGATGAACAGGTTCAATTTTCTCTTCCCTCTTTTTTTTCTTCTGATTTTAAAATTAGGTCTCTTCTTTTGTCCCTGCCGTGTCCCACACTTAAAACACAAAAAAATAAGGGGCACCGCAAATGGCTTGTCCCGTACTAGTCCGTGGCATGTCCCCGGTGTGTCCCTATGTCCAGCACCGCTACGGCACTGATTTTGCCGTGTCTATGCTCATAGAAATGACCTAATATATTTTAAGGGCTCATGCCTCTGAGTTTGAGTAGCCCTATGAGTTCTTGAGAGAGCTTCAAGTGTTCTTCAACCTTTATATCCTTAGGAGGGTTTCATCTACTTCAGAGGTTGTAAGGAACCCTATGACGGCTTGTTCAGACAAGGGTGGCAATTTTTCTATTGGAACGGTTCTTTTAGGAGCTCACGATGAGGTAAAAGCTTGATAAGATGTTGCGGTCGATGTAGGTTTAAAGGAAGAGGATTTATTAGATTTACATAAAGTGTTGAAGTTGCTTCAGTAGGGTGACATTGGGTTTGTTAAAAGTACTCACATTCCTTGGAGGGAGGTTTAGATTATAAGAAGGTTGTGGTTAAGCTTAATTCTATCGTGGAAATGCAATTTGTGGCGTCTCCTTTGGCTGTGATTCCTCCATGTGGAGTTGAGGTGGAGAGCCTTGACGATTCAAATGATAATCCATTTTGTAGGTTCCATCAGTGTTTGAGATAGGGTCTGGTAAAGGAAGGATTTTGTTTCTAAGGGTTCACTTCAAACTGATGATAATGGGTCTTTAGTTCTCATAACAATTGATAAGAACACTGGTAAATTTAAGAAGTTTACCCTCACTAATGATAAAGGTGGTAACCTACGTCAAGTACAATTTTGAACTAATGGTTAGGAAGATCCATGATTGTACTTGTCTTGACAATGATAAATCAAGAGCTATACGGTTTAGATGAATAAGGGAAGGGAAAATCATCTGCTAGGAAGAACAAGAAATTTAAAAAGTTTTAATGTATAATTGATTACAATGGAAAGAAGGTAAGGGGAGCTTTGGTGGGGCAGCGAGGAAAGGAGATCAAGGATGGGTGTTTGGTAGGGGATAATAGAGTGGTGAAGCCTCCTAATGTGTTGGAGCAGTCCCATTTTGGAGGGAAAATTTTACCGCAGAATCCTCTATTAGTGCTTTATTTAATCTTCATGAGAAGTAGTTCAAATCAGATGCATCCGGAGATTAAATATGTTGTTATCGGTAAAGCTGGTAGAGTCTAATGGAAATCAATGTCAGAAGCCGAGAAAGCTCTTTTTATGAAATTGCCACTTTATTTAAGTATTTTAATAGTAGGGAGGGAGAGGTTGCATGTTTGGTTCTATGAAGAGTTTTAGGATTATACCGAATCGTGATTTCAACAACCACACCATCGATATGGAGTGGAGTATCAACCATAAGAATCCAAATCCAGCTATAATCAGGAAAAGTAATATTGAGCATAGCTGAAGAAAATCCTATCCCATCCCTAGAAACAGCATTTCTAGAAATATGGGAGATATGTTGTGTACATCTTGCCCTTCCCCAACTTTACTTTAGTAGGAGTCTTGTGCACTAGGTCGTCCTATTTAGCTGGAGGAAATCTAGAATATTATTGCCTCTTTGGAGCATCGAAAACCAAGACACCTTATAAATAACGAAGTGCTACTGAATGAGATCATATCTCCAAATAATCAAAATCCAGCTATAAATAATCAAAAAGAAAAAAAAAGGTGAATGACTAAATTTTTGTGATGAAACAAGCATAATCATATGTCTCCCAATGTTGTGACCTTAAAGTCGGGAGAGACAATACAATCACATTATGTAGTTAATCAGCAAGCAAGAAAAAAATGACCTTGCATAACTCAAGGTTGCATGCAGAAAAAAGGAAAAAAGAAAAAATATCAAAAACAACTTAAAGTTTCTAAATTATAAGATGTGCCTCAACATAAAGACTAGAAATAATGACATGCTTTGATTATGGATTAAGGTGGCACTGACCCAACAAGTTCCATTACTATTGTAATAAAGGAGAATGAACACAGCAGTGATGAACGAGTAACAAATTGTACAGAGGACGATAAAGAAAATACAGAAGAATGCAGCATCAAGTATTGAATCATGGTGATAAAGAAACTAAGTAACATTCCTTTTCTAGTTTGCAGCTGTGGACATAATCTTGAGAGTTGAAATAATTCTATAATGCAAGCTCTTCAAGTCACATTTAAAACCAGTCAACCATTTCTTTTTAGCATTCTCGTACAATATTTTAGGAAAATCATTCCTTGCTTTGTGATTGATCAGTCTAAGCCCAACATACATGTTTGATGAAGCTTATTGTAATCTAAAAGCTAATGATCAGAAAGCAGAGACTAAAAGCAACCCTCCCCCAACTTTCATATAATTAGCTTTTTTTAGCGTATTTAAGTTATTTCTACCTAATAAGTTCTAAGCAAAAAACTGCACAAAACATTCTGACACAGACTCCTAGAATACAAAATAAAAAAAGAAAAAAGCTATAAGCAGCTCAGATAAGCCGCACCAAACAGACCCATGGAGGAAAATTGTGGCTAGTTTGTAATGCCAACCACATGGCATAGAAGACACTGCTGAAATATTCCATAACAAAGTAGTTTTAGCTGCAATGTTATCAGCTATTTAAAAGAAAAGAAAGCAGGACTACTTTGCTAACTAAAGATGCTTTTATTTACAAGACTATTAATAATAAAGAAAGGGGAGCAGAAGATGTGGTTATTGGGAATATTTCACATGGTCGCTTCTTTGGGCTTGTGCTTGGTCCAACAAAAAAGAACCCAGGTCTTAGAAAATTTATTTCTAGATTTGTTAACATTGTGCATTAGAGGTATTTCTTTGTTTCAATGTCTCTTTGAATTGAGTGCAACCAAAAAGTTCAATGAGCCCAACCAAGACAGTAATTAGGGTCCATAGTTTAAGCATAGACGCTAATACAGTTAAGTCTATAGATGCTAATCTTCACCAAAAAAATCTCTCCCAGAACACCGTTTCTTGTTGGAAAAACATGCCTAAAACAAAAGGTTGCCAATCGTCTGTCCTTTACAAGCACAATTTCCTAGCTTAGTCAACCGAATATCACAAGAAAGGAGAGATTGATCAGGATGTAATGTATGTTATAGAGACAACACTAACTAGGTAATAAATACCAGTGGAAATGATAGGCAAAATAAAATCAAACATACAGCACTGACTAGACTAAAACAGAGGAGCAAGATGGTCAAAGAAACACTAACAGAGAAAATATCAAAAAAAATTACCACGATTATGAGTTACAAAAACCTAAATATAGTTCAAGAAGGGTATTAGCATTACAAGATATTGTTCATTACACATTCTAACACAGTAATTTTTTAAATAAAATAACGAAGAAGAAGAAGAAGAAGAAGAAGAAGAAGAAAACAACCGTTTAAAAACATGATTATGACCTATTGCCTTTTTTGAACCAGCAACTGTTAAGTTGTAAATCGTAACCAATATTTAGTGCCGCAAAAGAAAAACAAAATCAGCATAAGAAATAGGATAGGAGAATATAGGGTTTAGGCATACCTCCCACTCCTCTTGGCTCTGAATTCCCTCATAAGCCATTAGGAATGGCTTCATCTTCTCAAGTGCATCCCGAAGAGGAATGGGCGGCTTCTCGTCAATATCTGCGTTTGTACCAAACTCCTCCATCAAGTACTCTGGTTCGCATTCAATCTTCAAAACCACAAAGTATATGAAGAAGTAAGATGTCAGATAACTATTAGCGAAAATTGCCTAGTCTGGTACTAATTAATATAGAAATACAATATGGTTTACCATGAAATTAGTGTGGAGAGCATCCAAGTAGGCATCATCCATAGGAGAAGGCAACACACTACAGCTCATCTCTTCGAATCCTTCCACCAATTTATTCATATTCTCGGGCCCAATCCTCTTAGCCAATTTCTCACCATCAGCATTGTCACCAAGATAAAGGCCGGCTCCGTAGTCATCATCCGCATCTTGAACCCCACGGCCTCCTCTTCCTGTGCCTCTTCCTCTGCCTCTCCAGCCACTCCCTCGGCCACCACCACCGCGAGTGCCTCTCCCTCTAAAACTGCCTCTTCCCGTCCCACCATCCTCTGCTCTGTCTGCCACATCAACGCCACCCCTCGACAATATCCCCACGGCCTTCTTCACAGCGTCCTCGCGGCTCAACTTTGGGGTTGCACTGCTCTCAGTGTCAGTGGATACTTGGCCTCTCCCTATAGCAGTATGACGGGACCTGACGTGCCGATTTTCTTCCTTAGGCATGTCGTCGGGAAGCAATTGTTTAGCGGGGGGCTTTCCACGGCCGGCACTAGACAGGGCAGATAAAATACTGGAGGGGAGGTTGCTGTCTGGGGGATTTCCAATTTGGAATTTAGAGGGAGTGGTCAAATCAGTCGCGTCTTCTTTGCTAAAGAAAATGGGTCTCTTAAGCTCATGCTCGGATTGTGAAGGAGGGGCAGGGGCTCTGCCACATCCAGTAGTAGTGTTGTTGTTACCACTACTACTAACAACAGAAGAGATGAAGGAAGAAAATGATGGAAGAATAGGGGTACCAGGGAGGGGTTTACCTCGGCCGTGACCCATCCCAGATGGGAAGCCTTTTGGATCATCGTCATCACCATCACCATCACCATCACCATCACCAAGGGCAGGCAGGGCGGGGGTGGTGGAGGCGGGAACGGTGAATTGGAAGTTGGAGGAGCCTCGTCCCCTACCTCTACCTCCACCGCCACTAGCAAAGGTGGAAAAAGCGGAGGAGAAGGCGATCAAATTGTTTTTGGTGGCATTGCCGATGGTGGGACTTGAAATTCTTCCCAAGCTTCGTCTCATGACAAAAAAGGAGTGTAAGTATCTAAAAATCTAAATCGCTTCACCTTCATCACCTTCACCTCCACAGGGATTTCAAGCCTAGTTGAGAGTTTGCTTCAGCTTCAGACATCTTCAATCCTTAAAAACTCTGGAGAACATAAAGCCATAATATACTAAGAAAGATAGAAGGTGAAAAATCACATAGAAGATGACAAATCATGTAAAATACTCTCAAAGTAAGAACGGGAAAAAGGTATTAGGATCATCTACTATGGATAAAATCATGTAAAACTCTCAATTTTCTAAATAAAATCATAAAGAATGATAAGCAGAATCTGCTCCCATAACATTCTATCTCTAAACACTCAAACAATTTCACAAGTGAAAAATTAATAACTTTAATAAAAGAGAAAATTCTAAAGCATTAATAAATACTTGAGGTATCTATCAAGCTTCCAGATTATCAGATAAAAAATAGAGAATTTTAGTAATCATGTACAGATTTAAGTGGTAAGAATAATTACCACAACTGACAGTTATGCTAAAATACTTGGTAGTCTCGACAATGTGCTTAGAGAGTGCAAGTGATCCTATCAAAAAATTGAGACTCAGCAATCTTTTGTGCATTCTTGTCCTGCCAAAGATGCCAAAGTAATCATTTTAAAAAGGACAGGCATGATAATAAAATAATAGCAGTCACATGTACAATATATCTAAAAGTTAATGAACAACTTCAAGCAAATCTTTGAACCAAATTCAGCCCATGAGAAGAGAGCCACTTCCACCAATTTATTTTTGTTTTGCAGCCCCA
>JAPPVO010000014.1:68572802-68623332 GCA_030407325.1 Camellia japonica | reverse complement strand
ATAATCACCGAGCATTCCAACGGTGACGTCCAAGTCTTGAGGACGGTCAAAAATGGGGTGTCTACAAATAAGGTGAGTCATCGCCAATCGCCCCTGTAAGGTACTGTCTAAAGCATCACTTCCTAGTTGCATCATCTATTACTTCTATCGCATTGTATATAGCATCTATTGCGTGCAATATATTGCACTATCCATCACCTCCATTGCATCATACCATCCTTTCCATGTTAAGCTTAGTTTGGTATGTGCCTATACTTTTCACGTTAAAACATAGTTTTGCATGTGCTCGCACCCCTTCGGTAAAAAACATTCGGGTGCGTCCTGGTGTTCACATCACCCCTTCTTCCTCTCGCATTCAACGCGTTAGGAACGCAAATCGGTTAAAAACATTCGGGTGCATCCTGGTGTTCACACCACCCCTTCTTTCTCTCGCATTCAACGCATTAGGAACGCAAATCGGTTAAAAACATTCGGGTGCATCCTGGTGTTCACACCACTCCTTCTTCCTCTCATGATCAACGCGTTAGGAACGCAAATCGGTTAAAGACATTCAGGTGCGTCCTGGTGTTCACACAACCCCTTCTTCCTCTCGCGTTCAACGCATTAGGAATGCAAATCGGTTAAAAACATTCTGGTGCATCCTGATGTTCACACCACTCCTTCGGTTAAAAACATTCGGGTGCGTCCTCGTGTTCACACCACCTCTCCTCCTCTCGCATGAGACGCGTTAGGATGCTAGTTGAGACCTCGGGTGCGCCCGATGGTTGTGTCGCTCTTCATCTTACCTGTGCGTCGCGTAGTTAAGTGTTAATTTTCTTACATCCTTTTTGCATGAAATGTGGTTTGGCTCATGATTCTCATGCGTGGCGTGTTCATTTATTTATTTCTTTTCATGTTTGGAATCACCGTGCTTTGTTTCAGTTTGTTTAACTGTGGCATTTCTTTGCATAGCATTTGCATTTAAATGTTTCATTACAGTCTCATTGCATGATCATAAGTTATGTTCTTGCATAGTGCATATCATTTGCATCTTGCCCAGAACTACGCTGGTTTGATTCCTTGCAAAGGGCTACATAGACAGCCTGAGGGCGCAACCATTTGTTTTTTGTCTTTTTTGTTTGTCCAAGTCTTTTGGCCTTGTCAAAATGGGTCATCTTCGGGCTTTGACATTCACTCATATCATTTCATGACTTTGAGCTCTGTTAAAGAGGGGAAACTGTAGACACCCCATTTTTGACCGCCCTTAAGACTTGGGCGCCTTGGGTTGATTACTCGAGGATGAAGGCTATGTTGTGCAAACATTCAATTTCTACAACAAGAAGAGCTCCAAATCCCAACCTTACACCCCATTTTGGACCAAAACGATTTTGACCAAATTCATTTTAGAACTAAAAACTCGCTCTTTCAAAATATTTTTGAAAATGTTTCTACGATAATCCGAGGCTTGCATTTCGTTCAAAATTGCACTTTTCAGTAAACCGAGCAAGGACAGAGTGGAGATAAATGAAAGAGAGGTGAAATCTTTAGAAAAAAAATCTTTAACACATCTTATTTAGAGGTTTGGAGTTGAAGAAAATTAGCAGAGAGAGAAGAAACCTAGTTGGGGAATAGGTAGGCATCAATCCGTTAGGACCAAAACTGAGTAGTCTTCACTAAAATTGGCGTATCTCTTCGCACACTTAGAATTTAGATGTGAGGTTGCCTCCATTGGAAATTAGACTTTTGGGGCTTCAATTTAGACTCAAGAATGACCTGTAAAGGAGTCCGGATGAAGGAGATATGTCCATTTGAAGTCGGGCCTAAAAACAGAATTTTCTGGCCAGCCACTGGATGAGGTTTGCCGGCCATGTGCCTGCCATGGATGACGTTTTCCAGCCATGTGCCAGCCATGGGTGAAGTTTTCCGGTGATTGATGAAGTTTGCCGGCCACTGGTGTCAAAAATTAGAGATTTTGCAAATATTTGTGCCAGTTGTTTCCAGATTGCTCCACCTGTCCCTATATAGATATTTCGACCTGAATCTCATATATTGCTATATAGACTTAACCTTCTCTATTGTTTTCAAGTTTGGAAAAAAAATTGGGAGTCTCTCTCTCTCTACAATTCTCTCTCTCTCTCTCTCTCTCTACATTTCTCTCTCTCTCTTGCAAATTTGTGCAAATTAGCCTACATACACTACACTTTTGCCTACACCTCCTTAACCAAACTTGATCATCTTTGAGCTAAGATTCCTTGAGGCCTTCTTGGAGCTCTAGAAGGTGGTTTTGGCTTGAATTGTTGCCTAAAATTGTCTTTTGCTTCAAGAGCTATAACACTTGTCTTTTAAGCTTGTTTTGTACACTTGCTTTCCTATCTATTTCAACTATTTTCAGGCTGTTTTTGAGCCATAAAAAACTCTATTTTTGTGGGCTGAAATTGGTGTTTTTGGGCATTTAAGGTTAGGGGGTGGTTCACCCTTCTTTATTCCTTGTTGTTAAGGCTTTTGCACCTTTGTTTCCCACTTTCAAGCAAACTTTTTTGAGCCTTTAACCACTGAATTTCAGAGCATTTTCAGTGGGAAAAATCATGTTTTGAAGTCCAAAATTGGAGGGGTTAGCCTCCCCTGTTTGCTAGCCTAGTTAGAATGATTTTCTAGCTTTTTGTAACTACATTCCAGCATGTTTTTGCCTTTGTTTTAGACTGCTTTGGCTCTATTTTTGGCTGGTTAAGTCATTTGGGCTTTGTATTGCATGCTTCTAGTGTAATAGTCCTCATAAGTTTGGTGTTCTAGGCCTTAGACACCATTTCCTTTGAGTTGATTGCATTTGTTTATGCTTTTTCTCATTTATTTTCAGCATTAGTAATCTCTGCAATCTCCCTCCTTTCTTGGTTTTTTGTTTTGCTTTGAAAGTGCTTCAAGCTTCTTGCTTGTTTAAAGCATGAGATTGAGGTCTTGTGTTTAATGGTTTGATCCCTCTGGAATTCATTACCAATGGCATGAAGCTTCTCTCATGTCTAAAACAACTTGTAGTTTGATGCTCCTTTCCATTAGAGGACTTAAACTCATCCTTGGACTTAATTGGATTAAAGGATGGATGGTAATTTAAAATGGAATAAATAAGAGTTGTAATTAAAAGTGAGCGAGATAATAATTTGGTTGTGTTCAATCGGATGTTAATTGAACACAAGGAAGCTTGAACTATTTCATACTTGCTAGTGATGAAATGATTCAAGTCTCCCTAGGTCAACTTTTTCCCTTGATCCTTTATGATAGAGAGGAGGTTTGTGTCTCATTTTGTATTTATTGAGCTTGTACATCTTGAGTCACAAGCCATCATGAAATAAAATTGCTTGAGTTGGTGGTTTGTCGCTTAAGTTCACAACTTCTTGGATTTGTTCATGAAAATGAGGGGTGAGTTGTGCAGACAACCCTTGAGAATGCCTTCATTTTGCTCTGTTTATACTCTATTGCAGCATGATGAAACAATGCATCAGTGGCCGGTGGGCCACCATCTATGGCCGGCAGTGTACTATCAGTGGCCAGCAAGCCACTTCCATGGCCGACAGGAGGCCAGTAGTGTTTACCAGTGGCCGGCTGGCCACTGATGCAAACTCCACCAGAATGTTGGTAAGGTGCAGTAAAATTGTTCTGGAAGTGTTCAACTCTGCAAACAGAGGCTTTCGAGAGCAAAACGGAGGTCTTTTCAGGTGGAAACCAAGCATGCGCATGCACATCTCTCATTTCCCGGGCAGAGTAGTTGATTGCTTAGTTTAATTACTTAGTTAAATTATTAGTTACAATCGTCTTGTAATTATTTAATTAATTAGTTCATTCCCTAGTTGATTCAAGTGTTGTAATAATAATTAGTTAATTAGTTTAGCTATTTATTTTGGTTTGTAATAATTAGTTTAGCTTAAATTAGCTGGATTAGCTTAGCTTAGTTAGCTAGTTAGCTTTATTCATTCGGACTCTCCTTCGCGAGGGCGTAATATTGTAATAAGTGTGCGTGAGTGCGTGTATGTCTTCCAACCCCACGTCTTTCTCTCTTTTACTTAATCGCTTTTAACGGTTAGATTAGGGACATGTTTCAATTAGCATACCTTATGCTTGCATCCATGCATTTGTATTGCATGCACCAAGGCTCAGCGCATCATTCAAACTGCATTGTCATTTAAATAATTCTTTGAATACATGTTTAACCGCATGTTATCAAATCGATTCATATGCCATGCTTAATAGCCGAGCCTATTAATTGCATATTGCATGTGTTGCATTAAACATTTGGCATAGTTAGAAATCATGCATTTTTTTTCTAACTCATATCTTCTTAGCTTGGAGTACTAGGTGAGTTTTAGTGCTTTAGCATACTTGCATGAGTGTGAGTGATTTCCATGACTAGCATGCTTGTCATGAGGCTAAGTGCTTACATGTTAAACTGTTGCTTGTTGCTTGAATTGGAACGATTCAACGAATGTATGTTTAAGCCCACTTTGTTAAGTGGCAACTTCACAGTTTTAAGCCCACTTTGTTGAGTGGCAAATTCGCAAACTTTAAGCCCACCTGAGGTGGCAAATTCAAACCTTTTTCGCAAAACAAACATGAAGTTAAATTATTCCAATTCTTGCGATTTTAGTCTATACTTGCTTGTGTGCATCACATAGCAATGTTAGCCTAATAACTGGAATAAGAACACATAATGTGGATAATAATCATATCATGATTAGTAGAGGCCGATCTTTGATCGAGCGAGCAGGGGTGCTCAATTCATGACCTTCCCCTTTCATATCTAAGTTCCCGAGCCGAGGCAACTTTGGTGATGACGGACACATTGCCTTTGGCACGAGTCACGGGTTTCCTAAATTTCCCCAAAAATAAAATATTTAGGTGGCGACTCTGTATCTGACAAAGCAGTCCAATTTTGTCATTTTTGATTCAAAAATCGATTTTCCAAAAGATTTTACGGATTTGGACTTTTTTATGCTTATTAATTTCACATTGCACTTGTGAGATTAGATTCAGAACCGCAGCTGTCCAAACCATAGGGCTTTCTTTCAAACCTTCCGAAAGGGGGCGCGAAAAAGTCAAGCTACACTAACATTCATCATTTAGGATAACAAATTATAAATCTAATTCTTTATTGCACTATCTCAACTACACACTTTGATCCTCTATCACAATCCCATATATACACAAAATTCTACGCAATTACCCAAGCAAACTACGAATGCTATCACATTTCACAACCCGGCTTTCTCAAGCCATTCAAACACAGCTTATCGGGCACTAATTGGAAGGAAATTGGAACTATCTCAAAGTGCCACATTTTACTGGTGGCTAGCCAGAAAGAAAGTGAAACCTCCATATAACCTAATAGTCTACACGCTTTACCGGGTGAAAACCGGAAGGAAAGTGAAACCTATGTCAATGCTCCACGCTTTACTGGTTACAAGCCGAAAGGAAACGAACCCTTCGTATCATTCAATATCACATGATTTTTAGTGGGTGCGAACTGGAAGGAAATTGATACCTATATCAAAGCACCACGCTTTACCGGGTGCTAATCGAAAGGAAAGCAGAACCTCCATATAGCACTTTCACCACGCTTTACCGGGTGCTAATCGGAAGGAAAGCAGAACCTCCATATAGCACTTTCATTATTCATCATGTTCCCATTTCATTTAAACTAACAAGTAATCAACAATACATCATAATATGCTCAAGTCATTCCACAACAAACAATACTACTCTCGAAGCGTTAATTAAGATAACCATCACATCAACCAATATAACTCCTTTAGTTAAGTTTCAAAATTATCCGAGTTCCCACATAACTTACATTCACATCCACTCTTCATTTTACCTATCTCTTCTATTTCACTTTTTTATTCACAATTATCAATATAGTTCATAATTTCTCAGAACTTCATCAAATCATTTAAAATTAGTGTTTTTAGATTTAATCACCGTGAACATCTCCCTTTATATGTTCCATTAATTTAAATCATTGACCGTTGTAGCATAAATCCATTTCATAAAAATCTTTTTTTACTTTCCTAGATGTATTTCCTATTTACAACATTTAAAGTAATTCCAGAATCACGAAATTTATCAACTCGTCTCATCTCTCAAGATTTTTAGCAATTAGAAATTAGTACTTTTATATCAAACTTTTTAAACATGATCCAACAACTAAAAACCATCCACAATACATAAACAATTGAAGTTCAAAAATCCTAACCTTCACTTAGATGCATTTCAAAATCCCTTTGAAATCTCATTTTTATGCAGTAGAAAAATACCATCCATATCTATCTATAGAGAGATATTGAAAAGAAACAAGGAAATTCCTACCTCTTGAAGCGAAGAGGAGAATCCAAAAAACTAAACTACGACGAAACCAAAAACTTCTTGGCTCAAAAGAAAACTCTCGACGAGATCTTCAATCTATCTCAAAGGACCAAGGAGAGGGGATGACCCGAAGTGAGTAGATCTAGAGATTTATGTGAAAAAGGCTAGAGTTTAAAGAGAGAACATGGTGGTCACGGTGTAGAGGGAAGAAAAGATAGAGAAAGAAAAAGAGAAAGTGAGAAAAGAGAGAGTGTGGAGGTCTATTTATAACACAAGAACCATAATGGGTTATTAGCCCTAAAGTCATAAAATATACATCAAAAATCCCAAAAAGAGGGGCCCAAAAATGCAACAACCTCTCTTTGTTTTTCTGTCAAGTGTTGACACCTCAAAGCGGTGGTGTCAACACTCTGCAGTAGAGTTGCAAAGAGGTGGGTTTGAAATAGGTGACTATTGACACCAAAAGACCAGATGTCGACACCTCGAAGCAGTATTGAAACAAGAACACATTAGACCAAGTGGTGTTGACACCAGAGAGCAAAAACCTTTGGAGAAAATGAAGGGAAATCAAGTGTCAACCCTGGGATGTCCAATTTCAACACCCAAATCAACATTTTGAGGTTCCAAAGCATTATTTTGACAAAACTAAGTGCAAATGAGCACCCCTATCAAATCTAGATCGGATTTTCACTAAATGAATACAATTATACACAACCCAAAGGATCTAAATGGCACCAGAAATGAAATTAAACACGTCTTATGGACTTATGGAGCACAAGTGTTACATCATGCATATTATGTTCACATGGAATGGGATTGGGAACATGGGATGCTACATTTCCTAAAATGTCATACCATAGGGGTAGACTTGTTTAGATTACACTATTAGGATTTAAGGTACTTCTAGAGTAATTTTCTTTAAAAGTTAGACATCCAATAAAATGTTGCTTTTCTTTTCAAATTATTTAAGTATTATGACCTATTTTTTACGTTTTGTCATACCAAAACTCCACTCTTCTTAGATTTTAACGTTTAAGGTTTATATTGGAAAATACTTTTGGCATTGCTTTGGATTGTCAAATTTCACCGTTTGGAATGAAAGTGTACCACAAGTTTGGAGAGCGCATTCCCAAACGTAAATCGCTAGAGTATTAGTGTTTTCTGGTAATAGAGATCCAATCCAGAGTAAATAGAAAGCCAAAGAGATCCAGGAGAAAGCCTTATATGCATGGCCTAAGACATAAAGGGCCAGGGCTAATTTCTTGCCCAAAGTTAGTGCTTCAACTAGAAGATTGAATACTTGCATGATCTTCTAAGAGGAAGTATAAGAAAAAGGAAGTTACAGTGCCAATATAAAAGGAAGTAAAATAATTTCTTATCCTTAATGGGGCCATTCTTCTTGTTCTCAGTTTTAGCAAATTCGTTGTAGGTTGGATTTGAGGTAGGAACCCTTGAGCTCTGGATAGTTAGGGCCAAAGGTTTCACCTATAGGGAACAGACCCAATAAATGGCAGATGTCAAAGATACTAAAGGCCATCATACCACTTCAAAGTTGGAAAAAATAGAAATCAGGATTCTAAAAGCATATGGCAGTTGGAGTTAAATAAGGATTCTTAGGGATGCCATACCTTGACCTTGAGGGCTTCAAAGTTCCCTAGTTCAATCAGATCATCTCTCTTTGCTGTGACTACTTGGTCATACCAGTCAATCCATTCAAGCTTTACTGGTGGGCAACATATGTGAGGCTTTGGCCATTCTATGCATTAACTCAAAAAGTGTCAAATATCACATATTTGATTGAGTACTTTAGCAAAATAGATGATAAAGTCAATAATGAAAACAATTTTGGGTACACTTTTTTTTTCACCTTTTTTTTTTTTTGAAAAATATTTTACGCCACTAGTTTTTGTCATCCTGATCTTAGCACACCATGTTTGTTTGGACGGATTGGATAAGGGGAGATTGTAATCCATTGAACTATTAATCCTGAGATATATAGTCCCTGAACTATTTAGTTGGAAATGATATGTATCCTATGTTTGTTATATCATGGAATTAGATGTGTGGAAAGGACTATTCTATTCAGTGGCGACTCCAGAATTTTTTGTCAGTGGTGTCAATTAAAAATTTAAATTTCATAAAAGTGATATTATTACTCCTTTTTCAATAAATAAAAAAAAAAACAATATTTTGTACTTATATGCAAATTTTTGCACAAATATCAAATCTGCCCCTTCGAATGGGGGAAAAAATTAGATTTAAGAAAAATAATAAAAGAAATTAACAAAAATTTGACTTTATCGCAATTTTTTCTACTAAATAAAAATTAGAGTGCTTCTTGGGAGTGTGAACAAACCAACCTTTCGTAAATCCTATATCATATTTATTTTTAATAAATCAACAATAATTTAAAATTCTCAAGTCAAACAAAAGAACATGAGAAATGCTATTTCTCATTGAATTTATTTCGCCTCTTATGTATATAACAAATAAAAATTATGTATATGTATAAGACTTATCATATTAAAAATTAGTAAGAACTATGTAGAATGTGAAGAGTTTCAACGATGAAATGTTGATATACAACCGTCGAAAGAAAATTCAATGTATTACTATTTTTTAAACAAAAAAGTATGCTAACATATAGATAACCAACCACAAAAAATATAAATAAAACAATTTGAGTAAAATTATTCTTTGTATGGTGACTTTAATGAATGATGTATATCTTTCTTTTCTTTTCTTTTTTCTTCTTTGTGGTTGATATTTTGATTAATTCTATATTTCTAAACTTATTAAAATGGAAAAATAAATAAATAATAAAAAAGTAATGTTTTCTGTGATGTATTCAAAGTAGTGGAGTTTAGATAATGTAATAACCCCACCACGTAATATACTTATATTTATTTAATTTTGAATTATGAATATGTGCCTTGTGTTAAATTTGTGTATATCTGTCTGATTTGTGAATTATCTGTTAAGATTTCTGCTTTGAGTCTGTAATTGAAGGCCTTAATGACTTCAGAAACCGAAATTGATAAGTTTAATTAGGATGGCATAATTTTTAGGACCTTTTGGATAGTTTGATTAAAATTTGATTCAGTTCAGAAAAATTAAGTTTTAATTAATTAACCTTAAGCCTTAATTAGTGCATAATCTCTAATTAGTGTATTAAGTTAATCTAACCTATATATATGAAGAGAAGAGTTAAGTTAGGGACATTTTGAATTAAAAAATCTGCTGGAAATAGTTCTAGAGAGAAAGGGAGACCATTCTAGAGAGAGAGAAGGCAAGAACTTGAAGGTTTGGCTAAAGAATTGGAAAATTGAGAAGAGGAACTCAAGATTTTGCTAAAACAAGCTAATCACAAGACTCAATGTAAGAATTTGATTCTTAATTCATGAATTTAAGTCATCTAGCATGTGAATTCAAGAAGATATGAGCTTAAACTCAAGAATTGAGTTAGAAGTTGAACACTCAGTTCAAAAATCCAAATTTAAATTTCTTTTGATCAAAGGTCCATACACGAAATTATTATGCATAATGACTAAATTACCTATATATATATATATGGAATCCACTGTGGAACCCGAACAAAAGATCCTCCTCTCTCTCTCTTTCTCTCTCTCTCTCTCTCTCTCTCTCTCTATAATGGTTTCTTCTCTTCTCCAATCTAGGGTTCCTTCTCTTTCTCTCTCCTCTTATCTTCCAACCTCCAATGGCATCCCTCATCTGCATTTCTCCCCAAGCCACACTGGAGAATCTCCACCGTCTAGGCCAAGATCGAGGAGATCTTTATGCCGGCTCTCAGCTCCACCATGACTGAGGGCAAGATCGTTTCCCAAATCAAATCCGAAGGCGATGTTCTCTCCAAAGGCGAGTCCGTCATCGTTGTCATTGAGTCTGACATGGACATCGAGACCTTCTACGACGGCATTCTCGCCCCTGATCCTATTAAATCCAATGTTTGATTGGAATATTATAGAGAAAGATAAATGTTTAATAGACTATTTTACCCTTTTTAATTGTTTACTAGGTAATAGCAATACTAAATCCTAAATTTGTCTTTAACATTTTAAATTGTTTTAGCTTGATTAAATAAAAATTTATTTTATTCTATTTTTTAAAAATCAAAATAAATTAATTTTTTTAAATTACATAAATGAAACATCAATAAAAATTTATGTTATTTTTAAAATAAAATTTGAAATAAATTTATTTTAAAAAATAATAAATATTAAATAATGAAATTAAATAAAATATTAACAAAAATTTAAAATAAAACATCTATAAAAATTTATTTAAAAACTAAATAAATAAACATCAATAAAAATTATTTTATTTTATTTCTTAATTGAGATTTTTATATTTTATTTTATTTTACTAATACAATACATAATCAAATCAAATATTTGGAGGGAAAATGTGTAATTTTACAACTTAATCCCATTGGAGTCCAATCCCACCATTTTTATCCCACATCTTCCTAGGACACAATAGTCTAACATACATGGGATTGATAGTTTGGTAGAACTCCTAATACGGCCTACAAATTTTCAACCAAACAAAGGATTTCATGGTAGATTGGACATGGAGTCCAATCCCCCTTACAAATTTTCAACCAAACAAAGATGAATGTTTTCATTTAAGATAAATTAAGAATCAAATCATTACTTACGATTTTATAAAATTTAGAGTCAAATTAAACCTTAGAATTTGAAATTATAATTTTTCGAAATTTTCTCATCACTCACAATTTGATCACAAAATATTGCTAACCACTATACAACAATAAGTTTGCAAGAGTAGAGAAGTCTGCAAGAGTAGAGACCATTACCACAATTGCTAAGTTGTCTATCAGGTTTGTTAATGTATTTGTAGATATATGCTTTGTTTCAGTGTGATTTGGGTGTTGGTTATGTCAACTGTTGTAAGGTGCTATAGCAGTGATTTTCGGTGCTTGCTTGATTCCCACAATTGTGGTCTGTTGTTGTAGTCTTCTCTTTCAATCTTTGGTTGGTCTCTCACTAACATTGAGGTTGCATTAGTAAGTGATCGTTTATTCTTCTTGATACCCAATTTAGTTGGGATTGCGAAGTTTTACCTTAATGTTTTTTGCACTCTTGTCTCCTCTATTGATGTTCTACCATATGTATTGTATGTCTTTTCATCAATAAAGTTTCTTCTTTTTTGAAGATAAAAAACTTATAAGATATTTGAGTATTTATGATAGTTAACAAAAACAGTTTGGTTCAATAAGTTTATTGATGTTCTCCCATATGTACTGTATATCTTTTTATCAATAAAATTTCTTCTCTTTTGCTGATAAAAACTAATAAGATATTTGCGTATTTATGATAGTTAACAAAAACAGTTTGGTTCAATAAGTTTATTGATATCCTACCATATGTACTGTATTATCTTTTCATCAATAAAATTTCTTCTCTTTTGCTAATAAAAACTTATAAGATATTTGAGTATTTATGATAGTTAACAAAGACAGTCTGATTCAATAAAGTTTATTGGTGTTCTACCATATGTATTGTATGTCTTTTCATCAATAAAGTTTCTTTTTTTTTTTTTTTTTTTTGCTGATAAAAACTTATAAGATATTTGAATATTTATGATAGTTAACAAAAACAGCATGGTTCAATTCTAAACAAGATTCATTACTTTAAAATGACTGACTTGTAAAGTACGATTTGCCTATTTTAAGAATGTCAAATTGTGTATGGAAAAAATCAATCCAAATTGTGCGATTTGGTTAGGATTGAACCAATTTATGATTTTTTTTTTACTCAACCCTACGTAGATATTGTAATTAATTTTCAAAACAACATTTTGGAAATAAAATATTTTTCAAAAAAATAAAAATAAAAGTGAAGCAAAAATTGTTCACAAATCTTCTACTACTCAATACTCTTCCCGTAACCGTAAGCATATCTCGAAAAGGTCTAAACAAGAAATGGTCTAAAAGTTGTCCTCAACAGCAGTGATTTAGACCCCTTCAAACTTCTACCCCCACCACCCCACACACACGTGGCGGGTGATGATTAGAGGAGAAGGAAAAAAAAAAAAAAGTGACCAATCAAAAAAGAAAGGGGGTCAAAAGGAAGGGGAGAAAGAGAGTCCCAATCTTTATTCATCTTATATAATACCCTCATTAAATAAATTCGCAATTGAACTTATAAAACACATGACGGATTGAGGATCATAATTTTGGGGTTGAAAAATTTTAAATCCAATACTAATTTCTACAATCACAAAAAAAGAAAAAAAGAAAAAGAAAAAGTTGGGCACTCGGTTTAAAATTTTAAATTTAAATAGTGGTGTTACATATATCAATTAGTGTATTAATTAATGTATCAACACTAGTTATGACATTATTATTGATCACACTTATTATACAAATTACAAATACTAAAAACATGTCAAATTATGTCATATCATCAATTAGTATACTAATTAGCACATATAATATTAATCAAATTTAAATTTCTTTTGGTCAAAGATCCAGAAATTATTATGTTCGTAAAGACATATTTATGCATAATGACCAAACTACCTATCCTCTCTCTCTACCATTGACTTCTTCTCCTCTCCAATCTAGGGTTCCTTCTCTTCCTCTCTCTCCTCCTCTGCCACCTCCAACGGCGTCCCCCATCTGCATTTCTCCCCAAGCCACGCTGGAGAATCTCCACCGTCCAGGCCAAGATCAAGGAGATCTTTATGCCGGCTCTCAGCTTCACCATGACCGAGGGCAAGATCTTTTCCCAGATCAAATCCGAAGGCGATGTGCTCTACAAAGGCGAGTCTGTCGTCGTCATCGAGTCCGACATGGACGCCGAGAGCTTCTACGACGGCATTCTAGCCGCCATCGTCGTTGGCGAAGAAAAGATCTGATGAATTTCTTCTACTCCTAATTTGTCATTTGTATAAGGATATATTGTTTTGATGCTTACCAGCATTAGGAGAATCTGTTATGGTTGGAGATGGACATTAATCCCAAACAATTCCTAAATGTTAACCCTTTTATGTTTGGATCTAATTTGAATCTTTCATTATATTTTTTTGTGAACCATAACACTATTGTACGCATGTGTATATATAATTATTTATTTTTATAGTGAAAATATGATTAAAAAAAAAATTTATTGTTTCTAATGCCAAAATGTGTTTATGGTAATGATACAAATGGCATGCCTAGAAAGTTCCGAAAATATTACAAGAGACGGGGCAAATCAGATTCCAAGGCCAACATAGCTATTTGTTAAGATTTTACTTAGAACTTGCCTAGGGTATTGGCTAATTTATGCTTTATGCTATTTTCGATATATTTCTTTATACTAAAGTGAACGGTTTTGTCAATAAATGTTGTAAACTCAAGAAGTTTGTGGTAGTATTTATCATAGCCGGAACAAGGGTAAGAGAAAAGGAGTGATGGAACATATTATAAACTTATCTGTTCAATTTGTTCTTCTACTGATCAGATGAGGATGAGATGGAAAATTTACAGATAAAATCTGGACAGATGGAAAATTTACAGATAAAATCTGGATAGATAGAAAATGGACTCAGAAAAATTTGAACAGATAGAAAATTTACACTGAAAAAATTTGAACAGATATACAAAAAATTGAATAGATAGATAAAAATTTAAACAGATAGAAAATAATTTGAATAGATAGTCAACAAAAAGTCAAACAAGATAAAAAAAATCCAGGATAAAATTAAAAATAAAATGTTCTCCAGGACTTCTCACCCAACTGTTTCACAAAGTGTGAACCTCTCCCAACAAAAAAAATTACTGGATCTAATAACTTCATAGCTAGGACACAACAAAAATAAATAAATAAATAAAAAATAAAAAAAGTTCCTTCGGTAACAGTTGATAAAAAAATAAAAATCAATATATCATGATTAACTAAATATTGTTTATTAACATAGTTATAATATATATTCAACTCTACCATTGTCATCAATATCAACCCAATTCTACATTTTTAACATCAATTTCATTTATTCTTTCAAGATCAACATTTGATATATTTAGGGTAAAACCCACTGCTGGAAAATCTGCTTTTAGCGGCGTTTAAAAAACGCCGCTATAGGTACAAAAAACGTCGTTTATTCTTTTTGTGACGTTTAATGCCAAACGCCGATGCTGCGGCCGTCGCTATAACTTATGACGTTTAAAAAACGTCGTTACATGACCATAGGCGGCGTTTTTAAAAACGCCGCCAAATGTCCCACCGAAGATACTATGACGTCACTATCATTTTAACGACGTTTCAAAACGCCGCTATATCTTTTTACAAAAATTTACAGTTAGCTTTTTGAGTTTAGGTGGCGTTTTCAGAAACGCCGTGATATCCCCTTTTTTTAATTTTTTTTACTTTTAAATTTAATATGAACAATGACCTATTGATGAAGTAATAAATAAGAAGGCAGCCTAAATAATAATACATATATACGGTTTTAGAAACACACAAACAAAGAAATTTAAGCTCAAAGCATTAATCTTTACATGCTTACAAAATCCAAATGCCTTGTTACATAAAGATTTAAAAAACAAAAAACAAAAAGTTGGGTCAAGAGGGTCTCATCAGAGAGTAAAATCCATTTTTCTGGTGTAGCCAATTTTAGGGTTAGGTAGTTATCTGCTGTGGGAATCCTGATGATGCTACAGCAGTTGCAAACAGTTGCGGAGGATTGATGAACGGCCTTTGCTGATTGTTGCTCATTGACAGGGAGAGGTGATTGCCTCCGGTGGTGGCTCCAATTTGACCTCCTTTGTTGCTGCTGCTGCTAGGATACTGAACCTACAACCACACGATTAAAACAATTTATTAGCCAGTCTCTAATTAATTAACCCAGTTATACCCAACTCATGAAATGGGTTTCAATACCGACTTGATAGTTTGATGAGGGTGAAAACATGTGAAGCATTGAGTTTTCACTCTCGTTGACGAATTGCCCAGGCCTTAGTGAACTCGGAGATTGAATGTGGGTTTGGCTCAGAAGTTGCACTGTCTCGGTCTCATTGTACCCTTCTCTTTTGTAGGAATTAATTCTATATGGTTCTTGTTGAATATTGAGCTGGGTTCACATTAATATAAGTTACGGAAATTATTAATTATTAGAATAAATAGTAAATGTAATTTCATACTTACTGTAAAACTCAATTAACTTATTGTAAAACTCTTCAAAACTATATTTTGAAAACACTATTTCATACTTGAAGTTGTGTTGTCAAAATACGCTTTCCTAATTTCCTTAACTTATTTTTCTTTTTTATTTTATGTTTTTATTCCAAGGTTGGTTTCATAGCAAATATCTCTTTCTTCGACTCATCAAAACAATTATCTACTAACCGCCCAAGGACAGATTTTCCTTCCTTGTACTTTTGGCTCTTTTCATGGGCAGTCTCCTGAAAATAAAAACCTAAAGTAATTAAGCACCAGAGTCAACTAAACACATGTAAACCATAATCTCAAGAACTCTGCCTCATGCTCTTACGTATTTCCATCCCAAAATTGATCCCCACCCAATGCAGAAAACATCAGCAACAGCGTGCAATCCGGTCATCATCATTGTTTCTTCTCCCTCTCCAACAGTGGCATTCACTCTGTCAGATATCAAGAAGCAAGACAAAACATAAGAACAATTCGCTGGTACTATTCCAAGTGAGATTTGTGTGTATGTGCATCTCCAGAATCATATTTTTTTTCACATTTGAACATGAAAGAAGTGAAGAATAAGATTGAGAAACTAATGCTTTAAGACAATCAAATACTTATCTTCGATTGGAAGTGTAGACTCATTCACATTCTTTGTATGAGTGTTCTTGGAGATGCAAGATTAAGTATTAAAAACCTAAGCCAGTAATGGAGCAAAAATTTCACCAATTCTTCTTTTCTCTTCCATTGACTAACAAGTCTACAAATCAATTTTGACTTGATGTCAAGGTTGATTTCTTTTCTCTTCTGCCATTTTGTCACCATTTTGCAGCCTGGTTGGCATCCTTACTGTTTTATTTTCCACCAGTTCCCTTCCTCTTCTACCCCATCCCTGCTCACCCAACAAAAACAAGCGCTTGCGCGCACATGCACATACACACAAATCTCACTTGGAATAGTACCAGTGAATTGGTTAAGCTGCATATCCAAACTTTGCAAGCCAACAAGATTTACAATCCGGGGTGGAATGCTTCCGAATATATGATTGTGGTCTAGATTCAAATATTCAAGGTTTCTCGAGAGATTACCAATGTATTCTGGAAACTTGCAGCCAAAATTGTTGATGTTCACTTCCAAACGATGTAAATTGGTGGCATTGATCAAAGAAAAGATAAAGTTCAAGTCCTGCCTTAAGCTTTGAAAAGTTTCTTTTTGATCAAGTATTTCTTGCAGAACAGACCTTTTAGAGAAACAAGCAAACTTGAGTAAATAATAGATAGATTTTAGAATGAATGAATTAAAAGATCACTTTGAAGAAAAGAACAAAACCTCAAACCTCTTGAACACATACAAATGAGCATCCATCAAATCAGCGCAGATTGCCATCTATACAAGCAATGAAAAACAGAGCCCCCAGTAAGAACCAACTACCCAGTCGAAATGGTCTTAAAAAAGGCAACAAAAGAAGGAACAAAGAGTTATTACACATTATTAGATATCATGTGTGCTTCCCCGTGAGCAATAAGTCAAACTGGTGACTAAAATTTCTAATCAGTTACGCAGGCCCACAAGAGCAATAGATCAAACTGACAAATGATTTTCTTTTTTCTTTCCTTTTCTTTTCTGGTACAGAATAAAATTATTTTCAATGCCCGCAGAGAAAGATAAGAAATAGCTGTTTTAATGAAGGAGATGAAAATACGGAGGCATGAAAATTTAGGGAAAAGAGAAGAATGCACTCAGCATGTGACAACAATTAAATTCTTTTTTTTTCCTTTTTCTTGGGTACAAAGACAACCAGAGAAGATTAATATGAAGGTCACCAGTAACATCTTTGACTGCAAACATTCCTCCGCAGTGCGACCCCCCTCCCCAAAAAAAAAAAAAGGTGGCCCCATGAGCATAGATGGCAAGGGATTAATTTAAAAAATAAACAAATAACAAGGGGCAACAACCAATAAATAAATGAAGAAACTCATCTCAGTCATTGCACTAAGCACTGAAGAATATTTTTCTAACAAAGGAGATTTACAGACCTGCCCCACTGCACGGAGAATGCTTTTCTGAACTCTAATATCTTTCTCAACTTCAGCTCCTAAGATTCACATTACATGATACATAAATGTTTGTTTTTTAATTAAGATCACAATATGGATGTATAAATATGTATAGAGATCTAACCAGCTGCTATGAACAAAAGAAATTGTTGTGTGGGATCCAGCCCTATAATATTATAGCGTCCTGGTTTCTTGGCTTTGTCCTTTCCACCAGCAGAACCAGACTCTAATGGTCCACTGACACGAGCAGAGCAAAGCATTGCGGTCACTACGGCATCATGTCGCCTATGAGCAGTAGCCACTGCCCCCGGGGGAACATCACAAACAAGATCGCCACTCACAACCTGCAGAAGCATAAAGAATTAATAGCCATAAATTCTATCAGAACCATAATGCACAAAAGTTGAGAACTCCAACCAAGATATCATGTGCAGTCAGGTGGTGACCAATGGCCCGAAGAGCACCAGTTGTGCCAACATCCTCGGGTACTGCAGCTACCTGCAAATTTTGAAACTTCACTCAAGCTCCATTTTTCAACTAGTGCAAATTTTGCATATAACACAGTTGCTTGCCTAGATTATCCTAATGGCAAGATGCTATACATGCAAGACAATAATTTTCATTATTTTACAAGTGTTGCACAAAGGCAAATTCACAGCATATTCTTTCCACGTAAATAAATAAATAAATAAGAAAAAGAAGAAATAACAGCTCAACTCTCCTCCCTGAATGATAACCTTCCTCTCTGGTCTTCAGCAAAAGATGCCAACAATTATAGATTTAAACCCCCATAATCTGCATGGGTTACAGTAGTCCCACCCCAATCATTTAAAATAAAAATTATTTTAAAAAAAAAAACAAAAAATAGCACAAACAATGAAGAGATGATTTTGCAAGAGTACATAGCACGGTACTGAAAGGTGCTAAACCGTTGAATACTTGAGATAATAGAAGCACAAGTACTCTATACTCTATTGTTCCTTGAGACTAAGGGTTTTCATCAGACATTCAGTTCTCCAATTATTTTGTAGAATACCCACACCAATCAAATGTAATAATCAGAATAATTTAGATGCGGTATGATATACATACATATAAAAAGCTCCCTTATTTAAGCTGTGTGAATGACTATTATCTTACCCTTCATGACTTTGTGTCTCCAATGCATAACCCAAACTCACGTATACCAACTACTAATTCAATAATTGTCTCATATCATTGAGAACAGTGTTTATTATTGTACTTCAAGAATTTTGTATTTCCTATAAAGGAATGATTTAGCCCCAAACCAAGTACACTCACACTAACTAACTAGAGTAGTAGAACACTCGCTAACCTGAACCCAGGTGTGTACTGATTTCTGAGCAAGCATGTTTATCTAGCAATTATGCTGAGAGCTTTGTAGATTTCCCAGCAGAGAGAGATATGTGTATGTTGAAATATACCAAAAAGAAAAGACAATAAAATATGATTTCCACAAATCACATCATGTCTTAATAGATTTAGAAAAGTGAGAAATTAAAAACTAGTGATGTTAGTACTTTTACCTTGTTAGTTCTTCTTCTTCACTTTACTCTTGTTCGCCAAAAACTTGTATTATGCATAAGTGATCACATAAATAGGGGAGAAATTTAAAGGATGGAATTTAGCTTGAATTATAATTGCTTTTGAGAGAAATCAGAAGAATGAAGACCAAGAGTTACCTGGGATGGCAAAGAAATTAGATGTGAAAACTACGGAAGGGTCTCGAGTAACACCAAAAACTGCTGGTATAGAGTCAACCTGAAATGGGCATCAAATTAACAAACACAACACTAGAAAATAATCCTTTTTTGCATAAAGAAAAGGGAATGTCATGCAAATTAAAAGATAGATATATTGGATTACAAAATATGAAATATCTTTGACAAAGAAGTTCTTGCACATCATAAATTTCAATGTTTTCTGGCACACCAAGCAACCAGAGGAGCTTACACATCTGATGATTATAGAAAAAATTATACTAATAACAATAATTTCCGAATATTTACACCCATGAAAAAGATGAGGGTTATTGATAGTTCTAGTTTGCTTAAAGTTTATTAGGCATTTATCACGCTTCAACAAAAGCATTTGTGCTATAATTCCACATCAACATCACAGGTAAATAATGTATTTCTACATTCCAACACTGTCTTTCTCAAATCCCAAAAAGTCAAGAATTTTTTTTTTTTGTAACCCCAAACCTATAAGCTTGCCCCTATAAAGAATTTGTTTGCAATAAAAGATGGGTAAAGAAGGATAACTTTTTCAGCCTATACATTATTGGTTAAGTTATTAGGTTACAGCAATATATGACCCTAGTACAAGATATTTTTAGCACACCTATCAGAGAACATATAATTGGTGTCATGTCACACAATCATTTCTTTTTTTCTTTTTTTTTTATAGCTTTGGCCTGGTATATGTGTCAAATAATTTGAGTTATTAATTGGTCTAAAATCTCTTATGTAATAACAAAAATCTTCAGAACAAGTCACAAGGCATTGAGGTCTTAAAAAATTACAAAAAAAACTTCACTTATAAGGATATCAGAACAAGTCATAACGTAATGAGTAGAAGTAAATTGTACCTCCACTTTGTCCCATTCTCCTTTTCTGAATCCAGTCTTGAGATTCATAACAAGAACAGAGCTCACTGTCGCCGCATGCCCACCAGAATAACCTATTATGTGCAATGGTAAGATTGGCAGAACCATAAACTACGACAGCAGAAAATTGTGGTAAAAGTATGAAGCAAACCTCTGATGAATTGGCGAGCTTCTTCCTTACTAGATGGTTTTTCCCTTATTGCACCTTCATAGACAACCGCCTCCAAATCATTTGAAGTTAGGAATATGAAATAAACAACAAAATGTAATTTTATTTCTCCAAAAAAAAGGGGGGGGGCAAATCCCTGACAATGTTTTGAGGCATGTCCCATCTCCTTCAAAATGCAATATATCCTCATTGCATAGATGGAAATAGGTGATCCCAATCTTGATTTGATCCACCAAATTGATTAAATAGGGTACATCAAGAGAAATGAAACAGGACATACTGTGTCAGCTGCTATTGAAAGTGTTGGTTTGACATCCGTCTCTTGATTATCAATTGTTTGAAGTTTCAATACAAGGGCATCAGCCTGAGATGCAGTGCAATTTACACCCAATCAATAGGCGAGACTGGAACCAAAACTATTTCGACATTGCACCATCAGTTCAGCTTGAGAGAGAGACAGAGAGAGAGACAGACAGAGACAGTGGAGCTCACCGATCTAAATCGCTGAGATGAACTTCGATTTCGATTTCGAGAGAGAACTTTGAAATGGCTCTGATGAATCACCAATTTGTTTCGCTGAGACCGAGCTGAATCTCTTAATCACCGAGCTGAATCCCTGAGATAATTAGGGTTTAGACAGCAGTAAAGCTCACCGATCTGAATCTCTGAGATCATTAGGGTTTAGACAGCAGTAGAGCTTACCGATCTGAATCGATTTTGAGAGAGAACTTCGAAATGGCTCTGATGAATCATCGATGTGAGATCTTTGAAATGGCTCTGACTTCGATTTTGAAAGATCTTAGACAGCGCAGAGAGAGAGAGCGCTCAAGATTTTCATTTTCGCTTATCAGATTCAAAATAAAGGTGAAAAAGAGGGAGATAAGGAGCGTGTGGGACAACACCATTTGAAGGCGTTTAGAGGCGTCTTCTATTCATGAAACGGCGCCGTTTTGATTAAATGAAAAGGTGACGTTTACAAAACGTCGTTAAATATTAGAAACAGTGACGTTTTCAAAAACGCCATTAAAAAAACGCCTCCAAAACAGATATTTCCTGTAGTGACCCCTATTTCTTTATAAACCAATTTCAAAGGTGAAGATCCACTAATTCGTTATAACTCAACAATAAATATATTTTCTTAATCATTTCCAACAAAGCATTTGAAAACTGCTCTTTTGAAATCAAGCCAAACCCTAGGTTTGTCCAAAATTCCTCTAAATCACAATGTTGTTATATAAAGATAAATATCTAAGTTAAAAATCATTTAAAAAAAATGCGGAGAATCCCTACCTCAAGTTTAGAAGATGAGAGAAGAGTGAAGGAACTTCAACAATGCCCAAACCTAACTTTGTTCGGATCAAAAGGAAGCCCACGGTGTGCTCTACCTTTTAACAAAAGGACACGGGTGAAGAACTCAACGGATTTAGGAGTATTTCACTACAAGAAATAACAAATTCGGTGACTAATTTTACCGACTAAACTAATTTAGTCGCCAAAGGTATATGCATTGGCTACCAAAATTTTGTTTGTCGCCAATGGTACACACATTAGCTACTAAACAATATTTGGTCGCCAAAGGTAGATTATTTAGCTACTAAAATTATTTGGTCGGCAAAAGTCCACTATTTAGCTACTAAGAATAAATTTAGTCGGTATTGTCTTCACTTTTGGCGACTAATTACGTGTTAGTCGTTAAAAATATCATTTTAAAAATGAACTTGGTCACTAATTGCACAATGTTTGGATATTATAAATTTATTTTATTGGTATTTATTTCATATTTGGCTACTAATTGTGTGTTAGTCGTGTAAAATCAACTTTTGGGCGACTACATGTTATTTTGGTCGATAAATCTGCAATCTTTACCGACTATAATTTAGTAGCCAAACGTGACAAAAATTTGTGGAGGGAATATTAAAATTTCCATAAAAACATTAGCGACGAAAATGAACTTTTGGTCGGGAAAAATTGGGTGTCGTTTTATTCCTATTACAATACAATACAAGTCCATTACCCTCACTCTCTCACTCCCGCCTCTGTCACTGCTCTGTCTCCATCGCCATCATCGCAAGGGTTGCTCGATCATCACTTTGTCTCCCTCCTAGGTATGTCCTCTATTTCGCCTCTCTCTCTTTCTCTCTCTCCCTATCTCTCTGTATCTCCCTTTCGATTTCTCTCGATTTCCTCTTTTCTCTCTCTCGCTGTTTACACACACACAAACATACATGCATATTAATATATATATATATATGTATATTACGAACACACACAAATCATATATACACAACCTTGATCCCATATATAATCGATTATACACTAGTACACTCACGCTCTGTGACTGTGTCTCACTCACGTCTCTGCCCTTTTCTCTATAGCTTTGTCTCCATCGCCATCACCGCAAGGGTTGCTGGATCATCGCATTGTCTCCCCCAGGTATGTCCTCTATTTCGCATCTCTCTCTCCCTCTCTCTGTATCTCCCTCTCGATTTATGTCTCATTCTCACTGTCTCTCTGTCGATTTCTCTCTCTCTTTCTCTCTTTCTCTCTTTCTCTTTGTCTCTGTTTACATACACACACATACATACATATATATATATATATATACAACAGAAATCATATAGGAAATGCTGAAAAGTAGGGCATTGTTATTGAAATGTGATTGAAATTAAAAATTAAAGCAATGCTTGGGGTGAGATGTTATTGAAATTAGAAAACAATGTTATTGAATTTGGGTGTACAAATTATAGAAATGCTGAAGTTAGGGCAATACATTACCATATGTTGTAAATTATAAATAAATAAATAAATAAAAAAAGCCGATTAATTTGCCCAGAATTGTGGGCATATCATTTACCATATGCTGTAAAAGAAAATCTAAACTATGTAACCATGTTGGGTGGGTGCTACCACCATTTTGTTAGATTATTAGTTTTGTTACAGTTAGAATGTATTAGAGGATTCCTCTCCGTTCTTGTGCCTTCTACATGGCTTGCTAATAATATTATTGAATTGTTTTAATGATGAGAAGTGTAAAGTTTTCCAATCAGCTAGGCATTTGATAGCTTTTTATCCATTTTTTTAATAGATTAATGAGTTGCCACCTTTATATGTATGATTAAACTTTTATTTTAGCAGTTTATGTTCTAGCTTTTTGAAGTCAACAAAGTTCCTCCTCAGTGACCCTTATGTTAGAATAAGACAAATGTGTTACTGTTTCCCTGGCTTGTTCTTGATACATTTGTTCTCACAAATGTGTTCAAATTTCAATGAAATTGTTTTGACTGCCGGTTGCTCCTGTGCAGCCCACATTCCCTATTATCTGTACCCTTTTCTTTATACAACAATCAAATCAAGGCCATTTGAATACTTAAGGCTTACTTCCTTGGGTGTCATCAGTGCTTTGGTGAAGGTGCTTCTTCCTGCTAACATATATTTGGTTGTGTGTTGTCATGACTATTCCTGTTCTTTTTTATGTAATAGTGTGAAACATTATATTTGGAGGTGGATATGTTTATTTCTCTATTGATTTATGTACTAAATTTTAAATAAAAATCAGTTTAAAAGAACAATAATTAACTACTATTGACACCGTTGAGAGCATGAAAGGAATTTGATTCTTTTGATATATCATTCTATTATTGACCATATGGTTTCAGTAGTAGTAGTGCTCTACTAGTTATGCTTTCTAGTGGTCCAAAATTAGGGGTCATTTCTTTAATTAAAAGAAACTAATTACTCAGTTCGCGGTACAAATCATTTCATTTGGTCCGACCCTAAAAGAGATTTATGTGACAAGCCAAACAGTAAATAAAAAAACAACATAATCTATCTCAACTTGAAACGCGTGTTCTCATTTGTTCCTTGGTTAATATTTGCTTGAGTTGTAGGTGACAAAAAATGGACAAGAGTTGGATGACGATAAATAATAGGCTTACAAGTAAAGAGTATCAACAAGGGGTGAAGTCATTTCTTGATTTTGCTATGGCAAATTTATGTGTAGAGGATGAAATTAGGTGTCCGTGTGTCGATTGCATTAATAGCACAAAATATAGCAGACAAGTTGTGTGGATGCACTTGATCCGTAGAGGAATGGCATCTTCGTATATAACTTGGGTGCACCACGGGGAACATGTTCCCGTGTCTCATCCTAGTGTATCAAATGACCAATGTGGAGGTAGTGGCAAATGTATGACAGATATCGATGAGCCGCTCATGGGTGAATTGCCTATTATGTTGGAAGAAATTTACGTGAGTGGTCTTATGGATGATCATACCGACGAGAAACCTAATGGTTTGGAGAGGGAAGATTTGCATAACTTCATTAGGTTATTCGAAGATGCACAACGCAAAGTTTACCCGACATGTGAAAAGTTCTCTGTGTTATCATTCATCATTAAGATGCTTCATGTGAAGGTGTACAACAAATGGAGCAACAAGTCATTCGATATGGTTATGCAAGTATTCAAGGACATTCTACCAGAATGTGATCAAACTATTCCATGGATACTCTATAATGCTAAAAAGTTCTTACGTGACTTGGGTTTGGGATATGAAACCATTCATTCGTGCAAGAATGATTGTGCACTATTTTGGAAGGAGAGTGCAAATTTGGAGAAATGCCCTACATGTGACGAGCGTAGATACAAGTTGAACGATGATGGTGATAAAAAGATTCCACACAAGGTATTGTGGTACTTTCCTTTGGCACCGAGGTTGAAAAGACTGTATATGTCCAAAAAAATAGCCGCAGATATAAGATGGCACCATGAAAAGCATGTGGATGATGACATATTAAGGCATCCGATGATGAAGCATGGAAAGACTTTGATAAGCAACATCCGACGTTTTCTGATGACTCTCGAAATGTAAGGCTAGGGCTGGCAACAGATGGTTTCAATCCATTTGGAAATATGAGCACATCATATAGCATGTGGCCCGTAATCTTAATGCCTTACAATCTCCCACTGTGGAAGTGTATAAAAAAGCCATTTTGCATGATGTCATTGCTTATTCCCGGACGTTCGGCACCTGGAAGAGACATTGATGTGTACTTACAACCACTAATAGAAGAATTAAAGAATTTGTGGGAGCATGGTGTGCAAACATATGATGCATCGAATGGGCAAATTTTTAGAATGCATGCGGCGGTAATGTGGACCATAAATGACTTCCCTGCATATGGTAACATGTCAAGGTAGAGTACAAAGAGTTACTTGGCTTGCCCTAATTGTAACAATAATGCATCGTTCCAGAGTTTACGAAGTAAAATAGGGTATATGGGTGCTCATCACTACTTGCCTGAGAACTACACTTGGCGAACAAGTAAGCTCTTCAACGGTCAATTTGAGTATAGGTCCAAACCTTTGGACTTATCGGGGGAACAAATACTAGAGCAAATTGATTGTGGGACTTACAAGCTGTATGGAAAGCACCCACAAAATCAAAAACGACAAAGGAATGAAAATCTAAATTTGAATTGGACCAAGAGAAGCATTATGTTTGACTTGCCCTATTGGAAAACGTTGAAGCTTCGACACAATCTTGATGTCATTCATATTGAGAAGAATATATGTGACAATGTAGTTGGGACACTTTTGAGCGTAGATGGAAAGAACAAGGACACGGACAAAGCATGCTTAGATTTGGAGGACATGAGAATACGTAAAGAGTTACACTTGAATAGGCGTTCTAATGGGTCCTTTGAAAAGCCTCCCGCATTGTACACATTGTCTCTAAAAGAGAGAGAAGGCTTTTGTGATTTTTTGAAATCAATTAAGTACCCTGATGGCTATGCAGCAAATATCTCCAATTGCGTGACCGCTCAAGCTGGTAAATTATCTGGCCTCAAAAGTCATGACAATCATGTCCTTATACAGCGACTTCTTCCAATTGGGATGCGTGGCTACCTTACTAAGAAATTGGAACGACACTTTTTGAGTTGGGAAATTTCTTCAAACAGTTGTGTTCAAAGACATTGAAGCCTTTAGATTTGGAGAAATTGGATGAACAAATCGTACTCATACTTTGTAAGCTTGAGAAAATTTTCCCGCCGGCTTTTTTTGATGTCATGGTCCACTTGGCAATTCACTTGCCTCGAGAGACTATGCTTGGAGGCCCAGTGCAATATCGATGGATGTACCCAATTGAGAGGTATTAACTCAGCCCTCTTATTAGTGTCAATTTTAATTAACGCTTTAGTGCTGATATAAAGATTGCAGTATAACATTGTCATCGGTTGATGTTAGGTTGCTTGGCCGTCTAAAAGGGTTTGTGGCCAACAAAGCTCATTCTGAAGGTTCTATTGCCGAGGCTTACATTTCCAAAGAATGTACAACGTTTTGTTCAATGTATTTGGATGGAGTTGAAACATTGTTTAACCGCCCAGAAAGGAATTATGACATGGGTGACCGTGGCCCAGGGTTGGCGGTATTCACTCAAAATGTCCGTCCCTTTGGTCTAATGACAAGGGCGTCCGATGTGTCCGTAGCTGAACGCGAGATGGCTCATTAGTTTTTCCTACACAATAACACAGAAGTGAAAAAACACGTAGAGTATGAATCCTTCAAATGTATTTACAATGTTATAGTTGTAAATTGATTATTCTTTATCTTGGTAAATATTTTTGAATCACATTTCTTGTAACTAGGGAGCACAAGAACTTGTTACAACAAAGAGCCGGTGCATTCAACATCGAAAATAGACAACGCAAAGAATTCCCTAAATGGTTCAAAGATCATGTAAACTAGTAATCTCCTCATACAATCACTTGTACATTACATTAATATTGTGCATGCTTGTAAAATGATACATGTTTTTCATGTAGATGAATTAATTGCGGAGCCAAGTCTCCCCCGAAGCAACTGATGAGATGTGGTCATTAGCCAATGGTCCTAGTGGCTTAGTGAACACATATTCAGGATGTATTTGTAATGGTGTCCGTTTTCATACTATTGACCGTGACAAAAATCGTAAAAGTCATAATAGTGGATTAGTCATGGAAGGGCAGCATGAAGGCCAATTGATACACTTCTATGGACACTTGTGCAGGGTGTGGGAAATGAACTATTTGTTCAGACGTCGGATTGTATTGTTCCAATGTGAATGGTTTAACACCGGTAGTAGCAGAACTATGTGTGTAGAACCACATTTGACAATAGTTGATGTAAGAAGTCGATGGTACAAAGATAACTCATTTGTATTACCAAGTCAAGTTGAACAAGTATTCTATGTTAATGACACCAAATTAGGTACCAATTAGAGAGTCATAGAAAAGTTTCAACATCCAGGAATTTGGGATGTGCCAGAGATGGATGACGTACAACCTGATGATGTGTTCCAACAAGAAGAAACCACCGAGGTCGTACCAGCTATGGCTATTGATGATGATGTGGTTTTGCGTCGACATGATATTGAATTTGAAACTATTCCAATGGAAGTTTTGCAATCTATCAGAGGTGTAGAAGCCAAGGGTGTTACAGATGATGCCTTCATCTGTGATGATGAAGATGGATTAATGAGGGTGACGACCCAGAAGAAGAATATGACCTACAAAGTGATTTTGATACAGATGTTGATGTAGAATCTTGATGTATTTGCTTTTATGATTGGGATATGATAATGAACCCATTAGTTGTCTTATTAATTTGGCAACATCATGTCATAGCTTGTTATTTATTTTTATTGTTTTTGTCTAATTTAGTTCATGTATATCATGCTTTATAATGTAATTAAGCATGTATTAGTTGAGTTATTTCATGCTTTCTAATTTATTTTTGTCTAATTTATTTCTTGTATTTCATGCTTTATTATGTTTTTTATTTCATGTATATCATGCTTTATAGTGTTACTTGTGTTATTGTAGTTTGAAAAATGGTTCCTGCTTTAAAGACTGGTCGGCTTCAAAAAAAGATAGTCACGAGCACAATAACAGACTCGCCGGCTGCTATTCCTTTAGGATCAACGGTCGCTCCATCTCCTGTTATCCCATACGATCAAATATGGGACCATCTCATCATGCCACTAGCCAACCATTGGTTGATTCTGATGAGACACAACCCCCATCCGAAACGCAACCGAGTGGCATAGGTAAGATCAAAGCGTATCAAATTTGTCAATTATCACTTGCCATTATTTATAATTTACGTATTGTTATTTTGTTAACAGGGACTTTGAAGCCCACACGTGTACGAGGACCGACACTTTGCAAAGGAATACAAAAAATAATTAGAGCCAAGAAAAGGGAAAAATGTTATGTTCACATTGATCGTGCTTTGAATGCATTGACTGACAAGTATGCCACTCCAGCAACTAATGAGTTAGGAATTCAAATTAGGAGCTTGTGCCCTATGAAAGATGTCAAGTCGTGGCTGGATCTTGATGAGACTACAAAATCTGCCGTCATCCAAGCTGTTCTTGTAAGTGATATTACTTGTCCACAAGATGTATTTGTATTATGTATACTTATAAGAAAGACTTTTATTTAATGATTGTAATTTCCATTTGTTATGCTTGTAGGACAAGTTTGATATTGGAGACGATTTCCACAATAACTTACAAGCACAACAAATTGTGAATAAAAAGGCATATGGGTTGTACAAAGATTGGAGGTACATCTTGAAGTAAGAATTCAAACTGCTAGAGGGACTTCCAAGTGATGAGATCTATGCTCATCCGCCCCTAGGGGTGAGTTTAGATGATTAGAAGCATTTGATCGATGTGGCATGGCAAGATGCATCGCACCAGGTAAAATAATAAGGAAAGAGTACATACATCTATGCCAAAATGTGATATGCCTTAATATTTATCAAAAATTTATTTATCTGCTTGTCTTATTTTTAGAAACGGTCAAAAGCTGGCAAGAGTAACAGGAGTCAATTGCCGTACAATCATACCAATGGGTCTCGCTCATTTCCTATCGCAATGGCTGCTATGGTGAGATTGCTTTTATTTAAAATTAAATCCATTATATGTTGTTTGGATATGCAAATGTTATGTTGTGATTGTTAGGGGCAATTTGGAGTCTGTTAGTACTATTATTAAACTATAAATATGGTAGACTGAACGAACAACAGCAAGGGGAACCTCAACATATTGTGTATCAGTGGGGATTATTTGATAAGTAATTGCAGCAACAACCTGTGGTGTTGAAAACATAACTAGCTCATTAATAAAAGATGGCTGGAGCCTTGATGTATTGTTAGATAGAAGGTTAAAGCAAAAGAAGAAGAGCTATCTTTCCATTTCATGGCTTTTTTTCTCTTTCTAGGTAAGTAGTTGTATTATCACAAAAAATGAAACACATAAAACATCTACTGTCTGTTAGCCTAGAGACTTTGAAGGACATTTATGAATATATAAATATATATATAAACATCTACTATCTCTTTATGTGAAATGTATAAATGTATAACATTCTCAGACATCTAAGGACTTACACACACATTGTGTGCACCCAGAGACTATAATCTGTTAGCCAAGAAACTTGCAGACAGTGTAAATCTGTTAGCCTACAAATCTGTTACTAAACTATAAATCTGTTATACCATATTTTTGCAAACAATGTTTGAATTCGAAATCTGTCTAAACTAGAAATTTGTCTGCAAAAACTCTGTTATTAAACATCTACTGTCTGTACAAAGGGCATTGTTTTTATACCTCTGTCTGTATATATAGTGGTTCGTTCAGTAATAATTTTTTTTGCGTGGTAAATATCTCAAATGTGGCATTCCACAAACATAGAATGGGGGTGGTAAATTAGTTTTTGGGGCGGTACAGATTAATTTTTTGGTGTTGTACAGATTTCCTCTATTATGTATAGAATTAAATTATTGAGGTTGGATTATACTTGGTTCGTATGGGATTTGTATTACATATGTTGAATGGAATGGAATGGAATGGAATTGGATGTCGAATGGAATTTTTTGTGTGCACGTTGTCAAATGGTTGATAATATATATTCAGTATTGATGGATTATATTGTTTATATAGGTTGTACTAATAATGGATACAGGTGGTTTAGAAATTTTCTGCAAAAAAAATAAAAAAAAATAAAAAAATTGTAATACAGTATTTGGCTACTAAATATTTTGGTAGCCAAAAACGGAAACAAATGCTTTGGCCACTAATAATGTAGTAGCAAAAGGAGGCCTCCTTTGGTGACTAAATTTCACGGTCGGTAAATAGTTCAATTGGCGACTAAAACTTTAGTATGTAAATAGTTCAAATTAGTTTTTTGTTAGAACTTTCGGCGACTAATATTTTGGTCGCCAAAATATCACTTTTGCCGACTAAGTTCATTTTTAGTAGCCAAACGTTCATGTTCGGCGACCACTGATTTCGTAGCCAAACATTCACTATTACCGACCACCCAAAATTTGGTAGCCAAAAATTCACTTTTTGGCGACTCCTGTCTTAGTCGCCAAAAGGTAGCATTGCCGACTAAACAAAAAATAGTAGCCAAATGTTTCACTTTCGACAACCAAACACAAGTTTAGTCGCTAAAACTATCGGCGATAGGGTTTAGGTGACGAACTTGGCGACAAAAAAATTTAGTCGCTAAATCGTATCAGCGACTAAAAATGGGACGTTTGGCGACTAATATTTTGGACGGCAAAACTGTCATTTGTTGTAGTGTTTGTAAAGAGAAGTAGAGTTTCAGAGAGAGAGGGTGTAGATTTAAGGTTTTTAGAATGTTTAGAGTGAGAGATATATGAAAAAGTGAGCCAAAAAATGACCTCCTCGGATTGATATACGCACAGATCACTCGAGTGCAGGAATAGTCGCTTGAGCGACCAAACACAACAAAGACACTACTTGAGCGCAGGAAACGAAGACACCGCTCGAGCGTAAGAATGGTCACTCGAGCGCACAATGCACCCGCCCAGTAATTTAGACCTGTAGAAGTTCGCTCGAGAGCAAGAAGCGTCGTTCGAGCGCAAATATTAACCTCTCAGTAGTTTTGCAGACTGGAAAAGACCGATCGAGCTCAAGAAGCTTCACTTGAGCGAACAAGCAAAATTCTAGGCAACACAGTTTTGAAAAGTCTAACTCTTAACTTGTTTTCAACCCAACCAAGACACTTCAATAATCAAACTCAATGAGGAATAAGGAGAAACAAAACATGATCAACCATATAAGATAATAAAACTCGGATCCAGAACATCAAATAGGTCGGGTCTAAACCAAAATCGCTATAGCAAGTTGGACGATTGTTCGGACAATCGGTGACAACTACGATTGTCACCCTTGTCAGCCACAACTGTCACCTTTATTTCAAATGACTAGCCGAATAACCAGCATGTACAAATTTAGACGAGCAAATAAAAGGGCGCTCAGTTGAAGACTCCAATTTTAAATTTTCTAAGACTAAAGGTCCACACTCTAAACTATCTTCTCCATAAGGACAAACTCTCTCAAAATGACCAAACTAACCCTATATATATACATACATGGTACTCACGGTCAAATAACCAAACCACACTTCTCTCTTCTCTTTTCTCTCTTGTTCACCTTTGCAAGTTCGCCTTCACCGTCGCTGTCTCACTGTCATTCCATCACTTCCCTCCACCCTTCACCTCTCCACCACTACCTCCGCCTTCCACCTTCCACGGCATCTGCTTTGTCATTGACGAAAATCGCCATCGTAGATCCATATCCACCACTAGCTTTGATCGAGGCATGAGAATATTGATCTAAGTTTCCAATGCTTGATCCGAATATTGATTTGTTGCTTCACCGTCGTGGCACTCAAGAAGGCAGCGAAGGAGTTTGAATGACTTGAGATCTTGAAGAAATCAGGATAAAAAAAAATAAGAGATAAAATTGGAAACAAAATATTTTGCAGGACTTCTTACCAAACTATTATACAAAGTGTGAATCTCTCATTAAGAAAAAAAATCTCTTGAACCTAATGCCTTATACCCTCTTTATATTGGATTTATCACCAATTAACCCCCAATAAAATTTGGTAGATGTAGCATTGCTCTCATAAATATATATTACTGCTAAAGATGGGGAAATGAAGTGTAGTATTTTGCTTCAATATCTTTTTTAAAAATGAAGTGTAGTATTTTGCTTCAATATCTTTTTTAAAAATTTACTCCTCTTATATAACATTTCTTGTGATTTTTTCTACTTCTATTTTGTGATTAATATTTTTCACTATTTTTCTTGCAATTAATTTGATTTTGACCGATAATTAGCTTTCTTATTGTTGTGTCCACCGTTGTTCTTTTATTGTTGGAGAAAATTTAGCATCAAATGTGTTTTTTATTTATTTATTTGTTGAAAGCTTCACTGGTGGTTTGAATTTGTAATTTTTGATGCAGGAGTAACGACTAACAAATGCATGGGTGCAAAACAAGTAACTGCAAACAATTATCTATTAAATACTTAAATCAATTCTCTCTTATTTATTTTTTAATTATTAATCAATCATTTTGTTGACACATCACTGACTTAAAAAAGTAAATTAAAAAAGTAGACTTGTATATTAATTTTCAATATTAAGTTATTATTATTTTTATTAGCTAATGGTGTCCATTAACCCCATTAATAACCAAAGGCCACCCTTCAAAAAATTATTGATCAGAATATTATGCGGCACTTCTTGCGTGGTTACGTGGGTCATTACTTATCTCCTAATTAGCTAATTTGGTGGGTCAACATTATTCCAATCTATTTGCACCATAAATAAATTTTTGGCCGATTATGATTAGGTTTAAATTTTCTATTACTTATTATTATGCATGAAAATCTTAGAGGTTAAAGAAAAATTAAGACAAGTTTTGAAGATTCAAGGGATAGAAGACACGTGGCATTGTAAAAAAGAAGATGGAAAATTTAGGAAGTTAAAAGTAGTTATTTAGGTGGTGGTTAATGGAAGTTTTTTCCGTCATTTTTTTTATAAATTGCCATTAATGGCTCTATTGTAAGGGACCAACAAATTAATACACGACTTGACTTCTATTTCTTTTCTATCCTAAGAGTAGATGTAATCTACATATGAGTAGTTTAAACTTAAATATTTGTAGCAAAAGTGATTGAGACCCCACTCTTTTCCCACCCCCACCACCCCCACACACACACACACGTGGGAGTTGATGATTGGAAGGAAAAAAAACAAAACAAAACAAAATCTGGCCAATCACAGTGGACTGGGGTCTTGGGGGTGACCCCCAATGGGGGTCCAGGACATTTTCCATATGAGTAGTCTTAATGTATTTTTTTTTTTTTTTTTGTAATTTGATTGTTCATTCAATCATTTACACCATCATCATCTTCTTCTTCTCTTTTTATCTTTCTTGTTTGTATTGGCATTATTTTTACTCCAAGGAAGTTCTTAAACTTTCAAGGTATAAAACCTCAACACAATTGCTTGATCATTGTGTTGTTTGGTGAAATTTTATTTAAGGTTCTATCAATCTAAGCCTAAAAAAAATTTACTAACAATTTTTGGTACGGAAATTTTTGGTATGCCCAGTGGGACATCATCCTAACTTCGCGGGGAAAAAAAAAATTAATACAAACAAAATATCAAGAAATTATGCCATCAAGTGGCATGTTTACATTTTGTGCACCCATGGATGCAAACCACCAATGGAGTGGCAATGTTCCGATGGGTATGAATTATTATTGAAATGCTTCATCTTCCATATATAATGATTGTTAATATTATGGCTATGATTCTACCATCTATTGCTAACATAATGGCATGACAAATGAAATGGAAAGAATGATTCGACATTGTAAGGGTGAAATTTATTAGTATAAAAGTGAAATTTTGGCCCTACAAAAAGCAATTAATTCTCTTGATTGGCAAAAATTTCAAATAATTTCATCACCATCATATTATTTGATGCAAAAATATATAAATTACTTTGATGGGAAAATTCATCAACTTAGTTGTCAAGTTTATCAAGTTGACGGAGAAATTCAATATTAGAGTAAAAAATTAGAGAATCTTAAAAAGCATAAATTTTATGAGTTGCTAAAAGGCATTTCCAAGCAAAACTTTCTACCCACAAAAGTCATGGCCAAGGAAAAATTAAATTCTGAAAATGGTTTGTCTGGAGGGCAATTTTTCAAGCCATTAATTGAAAAAGAAGACCAACTTCTTTTGCCAAAGGCTATCAAGCATTTTAATGTCAACAATCCAATTGGAGGGCATGGTTTTAAGCCAATCATGGCTAAATTTGATGAACAACCATCAAAAAATGATGGTGAAAATTCAATTGGAGGGCATGATTTTAAGCCAAACATAACTAAATTTGATGAACAACCATTCCAAAATGATGGTGAAAATCCAATTGGGGGGTTGGATTTTAAGCCAAACATGGCTAAAAATTATGAACAACCCACATTTGATGAATTTGAATTTTTTGACATTGTTAATTTTATCAAAAAATTTAATTTTCTTAAGTCAATTAACATATGATTTTTGTCATCCAACAACCACAATGGCTTTGTGGTTCACATCAAAAATTAATTTTGATGAAATGGTTTACAAAAAGAAATTCTGAATTTTATTTATATTTCTTATGTAACAGTGATGAGAGAGTACTTCGATGTGGCCACAACAATAAAAAAATTATATATGTCCAATCGATTATAATTTTCATAGTTTCTATTATAAATTTATGTTTATACAACTCTTCAAGAATTCGAGTATTCTCATTCTTAAATTTTCTATTACTTATTATTATTATTACTATTATTATTATTATGTAGAAAAATCTTGCAGGTTAAAAAGAAGTTAAAGACAAGTTTTAAAAATTCAAGGGATGGAAGACACATGACATTGTAAGAAAGAAGATGGAAAATTTAGGAAGTTGGAAGTAGTTATTTAGGTGGTGGTTAATGTAAGTTTTTTCCATCATTTTTTTCCCTATAAATTGCCATTAATGGCTCTATTGTAAGGGACCAACAAATCGATACATTACTTGATTTCTATTTCTTTTCTATCATAAGGTAGATGTAATCTACATATGAGTAGTTCAAACTTAAACAGGAATACTCTTAATATATTTTATTTGTAATTTAATTATTCATTCAATCATTTATATCATCATCTTCTTCTTCTCTCTTTCTTTTTTTCATGTTTGTATTGCCATTATTTTTACTCCAAGGAAATCCTTAACTTTCAAAGCATAAAACCTTAATACAATTGCTTGATCATTGTGTTTTTTGGTGAAATTTTAGTTAAGACTCTATCGATCTAATCCTAACCAAAATTTTACTAACACAAGCATAAGTAGGAGAATCATAAAGAAAATAGTAGTATGGCTTGGAATCATCACTACAATTAACAAAGACAATTTTCAAATTCATAACACTAATAATAATTACAGCATATGAAGTTTATTTGATTTAGCTAGTCTTTCGCCATCTTAACAAACAATAACTATCTTTTCAGTCATTAATCCACAAGAAAATAACAGAAGCATGAGCTAAACACAAAGGCAAAAGTTTAAGGAACAAGTAACACAAAAGGTCCTCATGTTTTAGAAACCATTTTTCTGCAATAACCAAATTAAAAGTGAAATGAAGATATATCATTTTGCTAAACACTGCCATTCATCTGGTGATTTCTGCTGAACAATCAAAAGAAGGTATCGAATTTTTCAACCTCTTTGCTGACAGCTTGAGAAGAACTATTGGCATTTGATGTCCCTTCTTGCGAAGTGCTACCAAATTCTGCAGATTGAGAGAAACCATCCATCTCTTCAGCCATTGCCGAATCATCCATTGAATAAGGGGCACTGGGTGAAGCACCAACTATCTTACTCTTTCCCTCAAGAGTTTTCACAACCTCAGACATGGGGGGCCTGAGTGATGGGGATAGGTTAGTGCACGACATTGCTAATTCCAATATTGTATTTGCTTGCTCTGAAGAGTAGTCTGACCCTAAGGATGGATCAACTAATTCTATAAGATTTCCTTTCTGTCGTAAAACATATGCCTGTCATACATTAAACCGAGTGTTGTAGTTCGAAGGCATTATTTAAATAAAACACAATAAACAATTCTTTCTTCATAATACTAATTCATTAAACTTTTAGCAATACTCACACAAAAGATATAAATAATTGTAATTAGTAGAGTTACTAGAGTTTGTGTTTAGTTTTGGCTCACCAAATCTAAAAGGTAAACATTCTCATCATTTGGCCGATAACTGGTACTGTTCTTGCCACTGACAATTTCCAATGTGACAACTCCAAAACTGTAAACATCTGCCTTATTTGTTAAGTGACCTCTCATGGCATACTCAGGAGCCATATATCCACTGCAAAAGACTTCTATGAGAATGATATGCATTCATCTTGAAAATAAATATAATTCCTAAAATAAGAAGTCATTTTTTTTATTATGAGAATACTAATCTTCTATTACAAGAGATGATTTGTGATATGCAACATATATATATATATATATAGAGAGAGAGAGAGAGGAGAGGGAGAGAGAATGATTTGGCCTTACGTGGTTCCTGCTATTTTAGTGACCACGTGTGTCACTTCCTCCTCATAAAGCTTAGCGAATCCAAAATCAGATATCTTCGCATTAAAATCCTTGTCAAGAAGAATGTTTGTTGGCTTAATATCCCTGTGAACAATTTTCAGTTTGGATTCTTCATGTAGGAAAGTCAGGCCTTTTGCGATTCCAAGACAAATTTGAACTCTGGTGGACCAATTTAGTCTTGACCTCACCTCATCTGGACCTGTAGATAAGCCGGTTTATAAAATTTATATTATGTTATAAAAATAAAAAAAAAATAAAAAAATAAAAGGCAAAGTGTTTTTTAAGGAAGTTCAGAGAACAGCTTGTCCTCTTTACCGAACAAAGCATGTGCAAGGGAGTTATTTTCCATGAACTCATAGACAAGAAGAAGTTGGTTGTCTTCTGCACAGCATCCCAGTAGCTTTACAAGATTTGGATGTTGCAGAGCAGAAATAGTTCCTACTTCATTTACAAACTCACGGATCCCTTGCCTTGATTTAGATGAAAGTTGTTTAACTGCTATTGCAGTTCCATTCAGAAGTACACCCTGCAGTCATGCAACAATTTTTTGGATTAAAAGCAGCATGGATGTAAAACTGTTTATGCTAGCCCAGGGTGTTAATACTTTTTGAGTTCACCCATGAGGATAGAGGTAGCCACCATTGTTGAAATTGGTTGGCATGAATGCAGAGTAGCCACCAAGTGTTGACAATGGTGGGAGAGAAGCTAGGGAGACAAGCTGCACGTAGGGAGGTGGCAAGTTAATGCTTTCATATGGGAGTGGGATGGACTGTGGTCTCCAACTTGCTCTATATATTGAGTTAGCTTGCAAGAGGCAAGAACAATACACAAGTGAGTCAGTAGCAGGAACACACAAGTGAGTGTGTATCTCTGTAAATGTGAGAAAAGAGCTGAGAGTGTAAGACAGTAGAGAGTGTGTGTCGAGTGAGAGAGTCCACTTCTCTGTTTTAATCTCTATTTGTTTTAGTGGAAATCTCTTGTTCTCACCATGGACGTAGGCATTGAGGCCTTACCACGTAAATCTTGTGTCATTATTGTGTGTTTTATGTTTGGTAGTTCAGGAGGGTTGGCCTTAAAACCCAACAAATACAACATGACAAATATATTGATAAATGCAAATATGGGTGCAGGATACTCAGTTGACATGGTTGTTCCCAGAAATTCCTTCTAAATTGATGTATAGGTACAAACACCCAGTGGCAGGACTGTTTGGTTTGTATCAGTTGTAAGTTTTGGTTTGGGTCGGAACAGAGTTTTTACCTAATAAAACTTGGGTTATTCATTAACAAACGTGAAAATTCTTGTTATAAAGCAAAATCTAACAAAAGCCTCAATATAATAAAAAAAAAAACCATGTGATGGAGAAACAATAAACATTCCCACTCTGATACATAATATAATAGATGAATAGCTGATAAGAGATCTGAATGTCAATTGCAGATATTACAGTCAGTGTCAATTCGGTTTAGAATTTTATCAAATACTTGGCTTGTTACATTAAACAGTGTGCATCTGCACCTAGTAGTGTGAAAGAATAGATTAGATGATGCAAACGTACCAGCAAAATATTGTCAATATAATTATTGAACTACAACATTCAGTAAGAAACCATGGCAATTTCAAGTCAATGCACAAAAACATATAGGGAAGAAAAATAATGACATCATTTAGGTGATAAATTGTGCTCGCTTGTGCATAGGAGAGCATGCAAATTTTACTAGATGTATATTTCAGAGGATCAGAAGCAAGTATACCCTATAAGAAACTAATATGAAATATAATAAACCTTTCATAGATAATTCTGCAAAAAGAAAAGAGGGAATATAAAAGATTTAGAGGGACATATACCGGATTTTAGAGGGGGGCATTTTGATTTTTCTTTTATAAAAACAGCTATAATTAAAATTTTAAATAGTTGAGAAGGGCAGCTGCCTCTTGTGGGCACATGGTGGCTCAGCCACTGCATATCCCTTTTACTTGGTTGTAGACACTTCTTCATCAATGACCCCCACCAAAGTTCAACTAACATGATCTATGTTACTTGGAACATCGATCGTTTCCATACTGGGAATGGGATTGGGAACATGGTACACTAAATTGTCGAAAATATGGTACGATAAGGGTAGACTTGTTTAGATTACACTCTTAGGATTAAAGGTATAGTAATTTTCTTTCAAAAATTAGACATCCAATAGCATGTTGCTTTTCTTTTGAAATTATATGAGTATTATGATCCATTTTTTTTACGTTTTGTCATACCAAAACTCCACTCTTCTTCCATTTTAGTTTATTATATTTGATTTGTTTTTCCTTGTAAGGTAACTTTTAAGGTTTATACTGGAAAATACTTTTGGCATGGCTTTGGATTGCCAAATTCAATGTTTTGGAATGAAAGTTTACCACGTTTTCGAGCGTTCGTTCCAAAATGTCAATCACTTGAGTATTAATGTTTTCCAGTAACACAGATCTAGAGTAATTAGAAAGCTAAAAAGATCTAGGATATAGTAAAAAAAAAAAATTTAATTAACTAAATTTGAACCTTGTAGACAGATCCGAAACCCCCTTCACCTAGCTTCATTGCAGGGCTGAAATTTTGTGTGGCAGCTTTTATTTGTCGAGCATTGAAAAATGAGCCGGATAATAACTCCATGCCTTTCAGTTCTGTTTAAATACATTAAAAGTCCCGCCGGGGGGGGGGGGGGGGGGGGGTTGAACGAAAGAACAGGAAAATGAGTACAAAGATCGTTATCAACATGCAAACTGACGTCAAGGTTATAGTTACGGAACTCACAGAAACTTAAGTTCATTATCATTTGTCATTCTTACCTTCATCATGCAGTCCTTTCTTCCGAAAGCAGCCCAATTTCCAGAGGGATAGTAAAGCTAATGCAAGGATAAGTAGCGCAGATGCTACAATCCCAGCAATAACTGGAGGAGGGAGTTTATATTTCACACGATGTACAGAAATACCAGATATCAAAGGACCATATTGTGGAAATCGGTAACCCGTAGAGCCTTTGCCAGCCCAATATAAGTGAATCTCTAGTCGGCTGTTATTCACATGAACTTTAAACTCTTGAGTGATACTCTTGTCGACACCCTTAGCCTGTTCTACTATATTAAAATTTGTGATTTCTACCTGTTTGTCCTGCACGCAGTAATCAACTTTCAATATTATATTTTAAGTTAAAACCTAAGAAGCACGGACACTTTGAAAAAGGTTATGTGTCGTGTCCAACACTGTGTCAGACATCGATATGACGCGACACTCATTGAACGCTTTCCAACACTTAAATACATGTGAAAGACATTACAAGTTTAAATATAATTACTTGGAATTAGAGGCGGAACTCTGTGTTGTTGAGTGGATTGAACCCAACCCACTAAACTTTGAAATATCTTTAGGATTATATAATATTACGTAAAGTTTTTGAGAGGTTTTTATAATTGACACTACTAAAATCATTAAAAAAATTAAACATGCTGGTGTTACTTTTTTAAAAGAAAAATGATTTGTAAATAAAAATTTTATACATAAAATATATTTAGAATGAGATGTCAATGGTATTTTTAAAGTATGAGGGCAATGATGAGTCTTTTGATTAAAAAGAATAATACTATATATACCAATTAATGTACTAACTAGAATACTAGCAGATGTTGTGACATAATTTTAGATGTTTTGTGTATTTGTAATTTGTATAATAGGTGGGATCAGTAATAATAACATAACACTAGTTGGCACACTAATATGTATATTAATTGGTGCATGTAACACCATTGGATTAAAAATGACAGAACAACAAGAAGTGTAGAAAAATTATATATAAAAATTATGCTTATATATTAGTACTCTATTTTTTTCTTCAAAAAAGTGATCATTCTTTTCAATCATGAGATACTTAAGTGTTTACAAGTGATTTTTCTTTTCCCCACATGATGACTCATTTTATCTTTTTTCTCTCTCTGCTCAATTGATTAGAAATCATAGTGTTGCTCGTTAGTTTCATTGAATCAATAGTATATGTATGTTCCTAAATATTGTTGTACATGTAATTTAATAAGTCTGAATTATTTTTGTAATGTTATTATTACAAATATATTTTATTACAATGTATTATTGTATATTATATGAAAGTTTATTTTGAAAAGATTTGTAGAATTAAAAATATGAAATAATGACATCGATGATAACTAACTAAACGATGCCATTGAATTAAATTTCTGACTACGCCACTGCTTGAAATCCAATGCTAAAACAAAAACTATTTAAATATCTATTATCATCTTTTAAACTTCAAAAATTATTAAGTTTAACTTAAATATTCATAAACAAGACACAATAATTATACAAAAATAATTGTTCATTATATAATATATTTAAGTTTGTATATTTTGCATGTGTCCTCCACATATCTTTGTCTCCACATATCTTTGTCTGTGTCCGTGCTTCATAGGCTGTAATTTTTGTGACAAAGTATCAACAACTACCAAAGGTATATAGACTCTGTTAGGTTTAGGTACCTGAATTTTCACATTGAAAATTCGCTTCAATGTGCTGTTAAGCTTTATCTGATTAAGCCGTCGCTTTTGATTCCATTCTATTTCAGCAAAGTGAAGTTTCACAATGTAATGCCCATTTTTTAAGCAAAATCCATAATACTTGAGGGATATGGGGGCAATGCGCGCAGTATTGTACAATATTGCATCGGACATGTTAAGGTCACATGTTTTATAGCTTAGGTAGCTTTGGGATGGGGATGGGGACCACCAGCCAGGGTATGACTCATTAAAACTTCCCATACTACTGTATCCCCATTTGTTATTAGGACTCAAAAAGAAATGTGAACCTCCAAGAGTTTCGTTATCAGCTTCATATTCAGTTCCATTGATTGATGCTACTCCACCGCCACAATTTATGTACAGGTGATCATCTACAACAGATTTCACAGTTATCAACTACCTTTTCAATGCAATTTCATTTGTTTGTCCTCTAAATAAAAAGAAATAAAAATATCTCAACAAATGATAAAGAGTTTAATAAAAGAGAACACACATTAAAAACTTCATGATGCGACTACTTTATCTTTATTTGGTACAGTTAAAAATAAAAACATTCAACAAAAATAAAGATAAATGTGGAATTAAAAATTTAATTTTATCGATATCAACTTAAAAAGGTGTCAATGTGTTTTTTAAATTAAACAGGAATAATTTCTTTTTTTCAATTAAACTATAAGAAGATGGATTATAATGAAGTAAATCCGTTATACTTGAGGGATAATTTTGCTTTTGATCCATTTTTTAGAATTTTATCTTTCAATGATAAAATGTGTTGTCATTAATATCCTTTTCTAAATATTAATAATAACATACATTTTCGTGTAAGAACTCAACGGAATTCCCTTCTTTCTTTGTTTGATTCGAAGGGGAAGGCCCCGTTGAGTTTTTAATAATAATCATAATTTTATTTCGTATAAATGACAAAACAAATTTCATTTTCTAATGTTTCAAAACGCTCCATTCATTAGATAGAGAAGATCACCAAGATTTCGTGATCCACTAACGAACTTATTCCAATTCTAAGAGCTCGGATCGTATCGGTATTGATATATCGATTCGATCCGAGCTCTCTTATTGAATTACTCATTCAACAAGCATCCCATTATGCCTTGAAGAGGACATTTGCTGAGATACTAGATGCTTACCAAAAGAGGGGAATTGCACGTTAGAAATGGGAGAATCTTCATGGATTGGTTTCCACCAATCAAAGTTTCATGCATTTTAGATGGTGGTAAAGTGAGACCACATAAAGAGCTCTTCCTCATTCAATCAGATTATTTAGTAAGATATTGTTCCTTTTTCCTTTTTGTTTGAATCTTCATATAGAAAGCCGGCTTCCTCATCAGTACCTAGCTGGGCCTTTACAGAGAGCCGATAAGGAATTCCATTAATAGCTGGCCGTTTTGATCCTTTGGAACTCAATGAATTTAGTTGATCCTTTTAGGAAGTCAACCGCCACCTCCGACGACCAACTTTGGTTTCCAATGACCATTTTCCAACAATTGTTTTCGGACCACTTGTCGCCAGCAACTTTCTAACTATAAACTCATGCGATCATTTTCCGACAACTTTCCCCACCCTCCTCCACCAACTCTCCCCTCTGACAACCTACTCCGGCCACCACCCCTGGAAACTCTCCCTATCATCATACTACCACCACCACCCCAACCCCACCACCACCACCACTCAACAAACCCCACACACACACACACACAAAAAAAAAAAACTCCATTACATGAATAACAAGTATTGTGAAAGTCGATGTTTCGTAAATAAATACTAGTGGAGAAACTTGGTAACATGAATAACAAGTTTTGTTATTTCATCCCACAACTCGGTTTTGTCTGTGGGCCTAATCTTAGAGTTCCTAAGTTGCTGTGGTGTAATGTATCTCCTCCTAAAGTTCAATTTTTTGGATGGCCAGCCAGGAAAGGAAGGGTGAAAACAACAGCTTTTTTCACAGAGGATTGGTGTGCTCAATGGTAATGTTTGCAATTTGTGTTCTTTTTGTAAGTCCAATGTTGAATATGTCAACCAAGTTCTTTTGTTCAGCCCTTTTATTTGGAAGGTATGGTCTGATATCATAAATGTTAGGAATTTAACCCTTCCTAACCAAGATCGGTGAGACACGAAATAACAAACAAAGAAGAAAAACGAATCAAACAAATGACACACACAAGAACACAAGGATTTACGTGGTTCACCTCAGAATAGAGCTACGTCCACGGCTATTGCGGTTTTTCACTATGATCAGAAAAATACAACTCTCTCTTAACCTAAAAAAGGTGTCCCCCTTATCTATTTATAAGTATAGAATTCGGGTTACATGGAAGCACATGGAAATTACGAAAGTACCTAAAACCCCCCATTGGACCCAGTGTTTGAGTGAACAGTAGGGTTGAGTGAACAGTACTTATCAGGGTCCACCGACCGAACAATCTCCCACTTGGAACCTGATAACACAAGCTCTCCATCATCTTCACCACATAGAGGTATGCCGTAACAACTCGATTTTCCTTCATCAATCTTGAAGGCCAATTAAAGTTGCACACAACTTCAGCTTGTCAATGGTGACTGTCTTGGTCAACATATCTGCTGGATTCTTATTGCCTTGGATCTTCTCAAGAGACAAAACTCCATCATCTACAAGTGAACGAATGAAATAGTATCGCAGCTGAATATGTTTCATCTTAGAATCAAAAGTCGGATTCTTTGCAAGATGAATAGTACTCTGACTGTCACTATGCAAAATACTCATCTCTTGCGTCTTCCCCAACTCTGCTAGGAAATTCTGTAACCAAGTTATTTCCTTCCCAACTTCAGTAATAGCAACATACTCGACCTCTATTGTAGAAAGGGCCACAATCTTCTGTAACTATGAAATCCAACTTACTGCTGTACCACCCAATGTGTAAACATAACCAGTAATGCTCTTTTTATTATCCATATCACCATCCAAGTCTGCATTAACATAACCATGTAACCCGATGCCAGTTCGTCTTAAACAACGTGTCATATCTGTAGTACCACTCAAGTATCTAAGGGTCCACTTCACTGCCTCCCAATGCTACTTGCCTGGATTACTCATGTACCTACTAACCACTCTTATTGCATATGCAATGTTTGGTCTAGTACAAACCATAAAATACATTATGCTACCGATAGCTGAAGCATATGGAACACATTCCATACAAGCTTGCTCTTCTTTGGTCTTCGAAGACTGCTCTTTGGTAAGTCTAAAGTGGCTAGCCAATGGAGTGCTCACTAGTTTTGCACCATCCATGCAAAACCTTTTGAGAACTTTCTTGACATACTCAACCTGTGACAACTTCAAAGTACCATTTGCCTTGTCCCTGTGAATCCTCATACCAAGGATTTTGTTTGCAACTCCAAGATCCTTCGTCTTAAATTGGTTTGACAAAAGTTTCTTCAATCTTTTTATCTTTCCAATGCCAGATCCTGCGATAAGCATATCGTCAACATATAATAGCAAAATAATATAACTTTTGTCAAACCTCTTCAAATAACAACAATGATCTGCTTGACATCTTGTAAAACTGTTACTACACATAAACCCATCAAACTTCTTGGACCACTGCCTTGGGACCTATTTCAAACCATACAAACTTTTTCGAAGTTTGCATACAAACTCCTCTTTGCCACATGCCAAGAAACCTTATGGTTGCTTCATGTAAATTTCTTCCTTCAAATCACCATGGAAAAAAGCCATCTTCACATCCATCTGCTTAAGATACAAATCTTCAGCAGCCACAATTCCCAGCACCAATCTGATAGTGGTCGACTTCACAACTGGAGAGAAAATTTCAGTGTAGTCAACCCCTTCCTTTTGCTGAAATCCCTTTGCAACCAATCTAGCCTTGTAGTGTTTACTCCCATCATGCTCCTGTTTGACCCTGTAAACCCACTTGTGCAAAACTTTCTTACCCACTGGTAATTCAGTCAACTCTCATGTCTGGTTTGCCATGAGTGAATCCATTTCATCCTGCATAGCTGACTCCCACTTGATTGAATCATCAACATGTAAAACCTCATCATAACTTTCGGGTTCACCCCCATCAGATAACAACAAATAATGTAAAGATGGAGAGCAACGCTGTGTAGATTTAGACTCTCTTTCTGACCGTCTCAACTTAGGAGTATAAGTATGTGACTCAATTTGTGGAATAAGATTTTCAGGCTTATTCTGAAACTTACTGTTCAAATCATTCTCACTAATCTCCTTTAATCAACATACTCATGACAAGTAACAGATTCAGATTCAGATTTAGATGCAGACGCAGACGTATCCCTATCCTTATAGATTACTTTCTCATTAAATATGACATCTCTACTTCTGATTATTTTTCGATTTTTATCATCCCAAAACCAATAACCAAATGATCAAAGCCATACCCAATAAAAGTACTTTTAACAGATTTCGAACCAAGTTTAGTTCTATCAGTAGAATCTATATGCACATATGAAACACAGCCAAATACCTTCAAAAAAGAAAGATTTACCTATTTACCACTCCAAACTTCTTATGGTAGCTCTCCATCCAATGGAACAGATGGACCACAGTTAATCAGATATGCTGCAGTGTTAACTGTATCTGCCCAAAACATCTTTGGTAATCTGACATGTATCCTCATACTTCTAGCACATTCATTCAGAGTTCTATTCATGCATTCTGTAACACCATTTTGTTGAGGTGTCTTTCGAACAGTCTTCTCTATTCTAATTCCACTTTCTGCACAATATTTCTTGAACTCATTGTCCTCATATTCCCCTCCATTATCTGATCTCAAGCACTTAATTTTCAGACCTGTTTCAGTCTCTACCAAGGCTTTCCACTTCTTAAAAGTAGTATAAACTTCAGATTTATGTTTCAAAAAATAAATCCATACCTTTCTCGTTGAGTCATCGATAAAGGTAACATAGTATGATGATCCTCCAAGAGATAAAACTGATGCAGGTCCCCACACATCTGTATGAACCAACTCCACCTATTCTGACTTCGGTTTCCTGCCATCCTTTGAAAAACTGACCCTCTTTTGTTTGCCGAAGATGCAATCCTCACAAAGGTCAATGTCCGCCGATTTCAAATTTGACAGTTTCCCCTTAGATGCAAGTACCTTCATCCCTTTTTGACTTATATGCCCAAGCCTTTGGTGCCATAGATTTGAGTCTTCCTTCTCACTAGCAACTACTACTGCATCCCTATTGTTCGTAGTCATGTAAAGGATGCCTTCTTTTTTACCGCGAGCAACAAACGTGGCTCCTTTGGTGATTTTCCACAAACCACCCATGAAAGTTACAACATGACCTTCATCATCAATTTGTCCAATAGAAATCAAGGCCCTGTTTGGTTTGTTTTTCAGAAAAATTTTTGGGAAAAATTCTCTACAAACAAATTTTCAAGAGTAATCAAACCAAACAAATTTTTCCAAAAAAAATCTCAATTTTGTTTGGTTACCTACTTTCCAAAATCACTCTCTCATACACATCAAATCAATCACTTTTTTTAAAACTCTCCCCAAAACAATTTTCCAAAACCATTTCTGAAAAAAGGCAAACCAAACAAGTTTTCGTACTTTTTATCTCAAAAACTACTCTACAAACACAAACCAAACACACCCCAAGTTTCTTTTCAAACCATGCACATGTCTGACATTCTGTATCTTCCAAATAGATCCGTTTGGCAACTTGATTGTTACATCCTCTTTACCCACAATCTTCAAAGGTTCATCATCAGCCAAATAAACCTTCCCGAAATCACCGCCAATGTAATTGTCCATGATTTCCCTCTGTGAAGTAGAATGGAATGATGCCCCAGAATCTAAAATCCAAGATTCAAGAGGGTTGTCAATACTCAAGATCAAAGCATCATAAATCTCCTCCGTTGCAGCATTAGCAGACTTCTGATTTTGATCACCTTTGCTCTTATTCAATGTTGGACAATCTCTTTTTAGATGTCCTTTCTTTCCACAATTCCAGCAACTCTGTCCCTCTCCAGTTCTTGACTTACTTCTATGTTTGGATTTTGATCTGTTAAGGTTAGGGTTTTTTCCTACTAATCTTCCTCTGGCTTCTGTATTCAGGACAGAACTTGATGTTTCTCCTAATTCCCTCCTGCAAATTTCTTCACTCAGAATTAAATCTCGAATATCATTATAATTCAACTTTTCTTTTCCCGAAGAATTATTCACTGTCGTTACAGTACCATTCCAACTTTCTGACAAACTAGATAAAAGAATCAAAACCCTAACCTCATCATCAAATTCGATAGATACAGAACTTAATTGTGTTACCACAATATTAAATTCGTTCAGATGCTCAGCCACCGAAATACCTTCTGCCATCCTCAGATTAAACAATCTACGCATCAAATAAACTTTATTTGAGGCAGAGGGGTTTTCATACATGTTTGAGAGTGCTGCCATGAGACCCGCTGTAGTCTTGTCCTTCGCTGTGTTAAATGCAACATTACGAGACAATGTTAGCCAAATAACACCTAGCGCTTGGCGATCAAAAAGAGTCCACTCATCATCCTTTATCTTTTCTGGTTTCGTCCCTGAAAGGGGCCTATACAATTTTTTCTGATACAGATAGTCTTCAATCTACATCTTCCAAAATTCGAAATCTGTGCCATTGAATTTATCGATTCTAACCTTTTCGTCTTTAGCCATCGCTCCCACTCGAACTAATGCTCTAATACTAGTTGTTGGGAATTTGACCCTTCCTAACCAAGATCGGTGAGACACGAAATAACAAAGAAAGAAGAAAATCGAATCAAACAAATCACACACACAAGAACTCAAGGATTTATGTAGTTCACCCTAGAATAGGGCTACGTTCACAGCTGCTGCGGTTTTTCACTATGATCAGAAAAATATAACTCTCTCTTAACCTAAAAGAGGCGTCTCTCATCTATTTATAAGTATAGAATTAGGGTTGAGTGAACAGTACTTATCAGGATCCACCGACCAAATAATAAACTGGTGAGATTTTCAATGGGAAATGCCTAGATCAGTAGAAGGACTGCTTCAGTGGTGGTCAGGAATTAAGTTAAAAAAACTGGAGTTGCAAATCTGGAACACTATTCGTCTTGCACTGTTGTGGTCTGTTTGGAAACTCAGGAATGATGCTTGCTCAACGGATGCCAACCAGATTTTGTTGAGTTGGGTGAAATTGTTAAGGTAAGAGTTTCTTTATGGATTAAGTACAATTCAAAAGGGGTGCCTTACTCAGTGCATGATTTTGTCTCAAATCTCAAGCAGATTAGATACTTGAGAGAGGTGGTTGGTGACTTTGCACTGGTCTAGTTTTTGGTTTTCTTTTTGCTGCTTTTGCTTTTGACCCTTTAGTTTGTTTATGTTGTTCTGCTTCTGGATTGGTTTTGTTGTTGGAACCTCTACAACTTTTTTGGCTTTGGGTTCCATGTGATTGGTCTAGCATTAGGTACCTAGTTGGGACATGAGGCAATGACAATGATGCTCAGTGTTTTCCAAAGTCTTTGATCTCATTGTACTTTTTCTTCCTGTTCTGTTTTTTTAATAAATTGATGTTTCTTTGCTGAAAAGGTTTTTTTTTTTTTTTTTTAAAAAAAGAGCATATGTATATATATGTTGAGAACATAATTAGAAATATATGGAATATCAAGTAGACTGAACAATAATTCAACGAGCATACTAGTTTAACCCAGTCATGTCCAACTAAATCATAAAGCACGTCCAGTATGCTCAAGCAGTATCCACGTAAGATATCTCTAAAGTTTTAAATATCATTGACTTACATTTTGGTTTTTTATTGTCGCAATGGTAATTTTGTTGTTCCCATGCTTCAATATGCCTGCAATGTCAATAAGAATGAGACAAAGAAAACACCAAATGCTTGCTAAAATTTCCCCAGAATTAGATGAGCATTTTAGGCTACATTTGTTTCAAAGTAAAATAATTTTGAGGAAAATATTTTACCTAATTTTTGATGTTTGGTTGGCCAAAAAGTAAGAAAAGTATTTTTCAAGTAAAATAATTTTGGACATAAGGAAAAAATTAATTATGTTTCAAAAGTCCGTAAGTTATTTTTTTGATCTATCTCAATCAACGCTTCTGGAGTTTCAATCTTGATCTTATTAGATTCTTTTATTTTTCAAAGTTTTATCTTTTTTCTTTTTTTTTTGATAAATAATTTCAAAGTTTTAACTATAATTAATACATTATTAAATTTTTTCTTGTAGAAAACATTTTGTCAACCAAACACGGAAATTCAAAGAAAAAATTTGCTCATCTAAAATCATTTTACATGAAAAATATTTTACGGTGTAAATGTTTTACACCAAAACAAATAGAGCCTAGAGTCAAATAAAATTAACAACCCAACCCGACCCCCACCCCCCCCAAAAAAAAAAAAGAAAAAGAAAAAAAAAAAAGAAAAGAAGAAGAAGAAGCAAGAAGCAAGAAATATAAGGGCTTACTTGTCTTTTATATTAGAGCAGCATGAAAACAAGTTCCTGAAAGAAATAATAATAATAATAGACATAAACAAGAATATGCAAAAGGAAAGATACATGGAGAAATGTGAAGTGTGAATTATGGGTTTGCCTTACCAATTTTCATAAATGTTTCCAGATGGTAAAGTTAAATTTGCGAAATTGTTTTCAGAAATATCCCTGCAAAAATGTTATGTCAAAACTAAGTAATGAACTTCTTGGTGGAATTCCAGGAAGCTGCCTATTGTAGCATTTAGCTATTAGAAGCTTCAAATGGAAATAAAAATATAGAGAAAAAGAAACAACCCTAGTCGTTCGTGTTGTTCGAACTATTGAGTTACCTAAAAGGGAGAGATTACCATGTACACTCCTAAAAGGGTGAATAGGGAATGCCTTTCATAACTTTTTTCACAAAATTTCGTAAGATAAATTACAAACTGTCATAACTTTTCTCACAATAAAATGTCATAATAAAAACTACAAAGTGTTATAATTTCGCCATTCATAACTTTAAGGTTCACATCATAAATTTACTATTCGTAACTTTATGACAAAGTGACATAACATGCTATAAACATACATAACTTTTATCAAAAAAAA
>JAPPVO010000014.1:68533642-68572702 GCA_030407325.1 Camellia japonica | reverse complement strand
AAAAGTTAGAGCAAGAAAAGATATATACAAAAGCAAAAAAAGAAAAAAAGAAGAAAAGAAAAAAAAAAAGAAAAAAAGAAGAAAATAGAAAAAAAAAAAGAGAAGAAAAGAATTGAAAAGAAAAGAAAAACAGAAGCTCGCAAGGTCGAAAACCTACAACGGGCGCCTTGGCAAAAGTTAGAGCCTAAAAAAAAAAAAAAAAAAAAAAAAACAGTGAAGGATAAATACCCGAGCATACCTTACCCCGAACTACATAAGGCTTGATTCCCATCTTTGGGACACGTAGGTAACTTCATTCTGAAGTCCAGCCGTAAAACACTTCAATTTGATTGTGTCCATGCGATGGTTCTGGTCATCTTTGTCTTCTCTGTATCTGAGGATTTGGTTGTGTTCGTCACTCTGAGGACTGACTACGATGCGCTGCGGTGCCATTCAAACAAGGGGCAACTTTCCGTTGCCATTCAACGCGCCGCGGTGTCGTTCAAACAAGGGGCAACTTTCCGTTGCCATGCAGCTCTTCAAGCAAGGGGCAATTTTTCTTCGGATTTGAGGTTGTGCATCTCGAGAGTGGGTTCTATGCTCGTTGAGCAGTGGCCGATTGCAAAAACAGTTTTTGAGAATTTTTCCTGAGGTTGACTGATTTTCTCTCAAAAACTATTCCATTTTTTCCAAAATTGGACCTTTTCCTGGACCCAAAAAGGAAAATTTTCAGTGCTCATAACCTAACTTGCATGATTTTGAATCAGAAAATCGAACAAGCGCGTTAATCTAACTCCATTTTGGTTAAAATTGTTTTAGTAGAAAAATCAAAACAAAAATGGTCAAAATAATGAACTAGGGGCACAGTTGAGTCAGGTGTTCTGTCTTTTCCCCTTTGTCAAAATACTTGCTAGAAAGGGCACTCTACTTGTCGGAAAGGGCACCGTATTCGCCAGAAAAGGGCACAACAAAGGGCTGAAAGCTCTCTCACCTCCAAGCAACGAGGTATCAAGCCAAGTGCGAAGCACGAACTGGAATGGGACAAGATATTCCACTCCATCATCTGGACAGATCTTATCACGTCCAAACTCCCCAGCAAAGCATCATCAACCGATGTTAGCTGCAGATTTGCTACACACCCAGTTGTAGCGCAACCCTTCTATGGGAGGAATTTACTAGCTGTGAACGGAAGAAAGAGAATCTAGCAGCATGCTAGGGGCAAGAGCCGCAACTCCCTGTTTATCCATCAACCACCCAGGGGAGGGATTGAAAAATGAGAGATTGAAGAATAGAGAGATGTGCGATGAGAGAAAAAGTGAGAAAAGGGCTTTTTCAGAAAACAAGAGATTGAGTGCCAGAGTGATGTGAGATCACAAATGAGAAAGGGTGGGAACACTACCGGTGAAACAGGCTCCCTGTGCACGTCTGAGTGTCGTGTCTTTTTTTGTTTTATCTCGATTCTTGTTTTGAGTCGTTTCGAGTGTTACTCGATGTGTCTAGGTGTGTGCCTTTTATTTCCTTGGTGAGTCGTTTTGCTGTGTTCAGTCATAGGCTCAATACCTGGTCGAAAACTCATCTCTCAATTTTGAAATAAAATCGTTTTGTGCTCCGAGTCCGTGCCGTTCTCCACATTTGTTCAAAACAGTATTTATTCTTTCATAAAACTGCAGGGTCCACCCCCGATAAGTGTGAACAGTAAAACAAGGACCTATCTGAAGCTACATGGGTTCCGGACTATAAAGCAAAAGAAAAGAGGGAAAATGGAAGCATCTGAGTGTGCTTCAACTTCAGAAAATTCCGTGATTGTATTCCGGATGTACTTTTCAAGCCTTGTCAGTGCTCCGAAGTATGAGTGTGCCTCTACTTCAAGCGCAAGATCAAGCCTGCTTCAAAGTTATGCACCCATCCACCCGCATTGTTATGCACCTTTCCACTCGTATTGTCATGCACACCTTACTTGCATTTATTTGCATCTTGTGTTATCTTCTACCATTTATCCTTTTACGCTGAGCAGCGTTTGGGATCGTTGTCCTGCGGGACTTTCTCAGATTGCGTTGTGCGCGTACTTGAGCGGTTGTTTTTGGACCTCTTCTCACGATTTCAGTTTGGTTAGAGTGTTCTCTTCCTCACACGATTTCGGCGTGTTTGGAATTTATCCCAGTTTGCGTTGTAGACGCGCTGGGCGGGTTGTTTTTTAGGACCTCTCTCACGATTTCAGCGTGGTTGAGTGTCCCGTTCCTCACACGATTTCAGCGTGTTTGGATTTTATCTCAGGTTGCGTTGTGTGCGCACTTGAGCGGTTGTTTTTGGACCTCTTCTCACGATTTCAGCGTGGTTAGAGTGTTCTCTTCCTCACACGATTTCGCGTATTTGGAATTTATCCAGTTTGCGTTGAAGACGCGCTGGGCGGGTTGTTTTAGGACCTTCCTCACGATTTCAGCGTGGTTTGAGTGTCCCGTTCCTCACACGATTTTAGCGTGTTTGGATCTTATCTCAGGTTGCGTTGTGCACGCACTTGAGTGGTTGTTTTCGGACCTCTTCTCACGATTTCAGCGTGGTTAGAGTGTTCTTTTCCTCACACGATTTCAGCGTATTTGGATTTTATCTCAGGTTGCGTTGTGCGCACACTTGAGCGGTTGTTTTTGGACCTCTTCTCACGATTTCAGCGTGGTTAGAGTGTTCTCTTCCTCACACGATTTCAGCGTGTTTGGAATTTATCCCAGTTTGCGTTGTAGACGCGCTGGACGGGTTGTTTTTTAGGACCTCCTCTCATGATTTCAACGTGGTTTGAGTGTCCCGTTCCTCACACGATTTCAGCGTGTTTGGATTTTATCTCAGGTTGCGTTGTGTGCGCACTTGAGCGGTTGTTTTTGGACCTCTTCTCACGATTTCAATGTGGTTAGAGTGTTCTCTTCCTCACACGATTTCCGCGTGTTTGGAATTTATCCCAGTTTGCGTTGAAGACGCGCTGGGCGGATTGTTTTAGGACCACTCCTCACGATTTCAGCGTGGTTTGAGTGTCCCGTTCCTCACACGATTTCAGCGTGTTTGGATCTTATCTCAGGTTGCGTTGTGCACGCACTTGAGCGGTTGTTTTCGGACCTCTTCTCACGATTTCAGCGTGGTTAAAGTGTTCTTTTCCTCACACGATTTCAGCATGTTTGGAGTTTATCTCCGGTTGCGTTGTGTGCGCACTTGAGCGGTTGTTTTTGGACCTCTTCTCACGATTTCAGCGTGGTTAGAGTGTTCTCTTCCTCACACGATTTCTACGTGTTTGGAATTTATCCCAGTTTGCGTTGAAAACGCGCTGGGCGGGTTGTTTTAGGACCTCTCCTCACGATTTCAGCGTGGTTTGAGTGTCCCGTTCCTCACACGATTCAGCGTGTTTGGATCTTATCTCAGGTTGCGTTGTGCAGCACTTGAGCGGTTGTTTTCGCACCTCTTCTCACGATTTCAGCGTGGTTAGAGTGTTCTTTTCCTCACACGATTTCAGCGTGTTTGGATTTTATCTTAGGTTGCGTTGTGCGCGCACTTGAGCGGTTGTTTTTGGACCTCTTCTCACGATTTCAGCGTGGTTAGAGTGTTCTCTTCCTCACACGATTTCAGCGTGTTTGGAATTTATCCCAGTTTGCGTTGTAGACGCGCTGGGCGGGTTGTTTTTTAGGACCTCCTCTCACGATTTCAACGTGGTTTGAGTGTCCCGTTCCTCACACGATTTCAGCGTGTTTGGATTTTATCTCAGGTTGTGTTGTGTGCGCACTTGAGCGGTTGTTCTTGGACCTCTTCTCACGATTTCAGCGTGGTTAGAGTGTTCTCTTCCTCATACGATTTCCGCGTGTTTGGAATTTATCCCAGTTTGCGTTGAAGACGCGCTGGGCGGGTTGTTTTAGGACCTCTCCTTACGATTTCAGCGTGGTTTGAGTGTCCCGTTCCTCACACGATTTCAGCGTGTTTTGATCTTATCTCAGGTTGCGTTGTGCACGCACTTGAGCGGTTGTTTTCGGACCTCTTCTTACGATTTCAGCGTGGTTAGAGTGTTCTTTTCCTCACACGATTTCAGCGTGTTTGGATTTTATCTCAGGTTGCGTTGTATAAGCCCTTGAGCGGTTGTTTTTGGACCTCTTCTCACGATTTCAGCGTGGTTAGAGTGTTCTCTTCCTCACACGATTTCCGCGTGTTTGGAATTTATCCCAGTTTGCGTTGAAGACGCGCTGGGGGGTTGTTTTAGGACCTCTCCTCACGATTTTAGCGTGGTTTGAGTGTCCCGTTCCTCACACGATTTCAGTGTGTTTGGATCTTATCTCAGGTTGCGTTGTGCACGCACTAGAGCGGTTGTTTTCGCACCTCTTCTCACGATTTCAGCGTGGTTAGAGTGTTTTTTTCCTCACACGATTTCAGCGTGTTTGGAATTTATCTCAGGTTGCGTTGTGTGCGCACTTGAGCGGTTGTTTTTGGACCTCTTCTCACGATTTCAGCGTGGTTAGAGTGTTCTTTTCCTCACACGATTTCAGCGTGTTTGGAATTTATCCCAGGTTGCGTTGTAGACGCGCTGGGCAGGTTGTTTTTTTTAGGACCTCCTCTCACGATTTCAGCGTGGTTTGAGTGTCCCGTTCCTCACACGATTTCAGCGTGTTTGGATCTTATCTCAGGTTGCATTGTGCACGCACTTGAGCGGTTGTTTTCAGACCTCTTCTCACGATTTCAGCGTGGTTAGAGTGTTCTTTTCCTCACACAATTTCAGCGTGTTTGGAATTTATCTCAGGTTGCGTTGTGTACGCACTTGAGCGGTTGTTTTTGGACCTCTTCTCACGATTTCAGCGTGGTTAGAGTGTTCTTTTCCTCACACGATTTCAGCGTGTTTGGAATTTATCCTAGTTTGCGTTGTAGACGCGCTGGGCGGGTTGTTTTTTTTAGGACCTCCTCTTACGATTTCAGTGTGGTTTGAGTGTCCCGTTCCTCACACGATTTCAGCGTGTTTGGATCTTATCTCAGGTTGCGTTGTGCACGCACTTGAGCGGTTGTTTTCAGACCTCTTCTCACGATTTCAGCGTGGTTAGAGTGTTCTTTTCCTCACACGATTTCCGCGTGTTTGGATTTTATCTCGGGTTGCGCTGTGCGCGCACTTGAGCGGTTGTTTTTGGACCTCCTCTCACGATTTCAGCGTGGTTCGAGTGTCCCCTTCCTCACACGATTTCAGCGTGTTTGGAATTTACCTTAGGTTGCGTGGAACGCGCTCCTGATTGATTTTCTTTGTTCTTCCTCCACTCACGAGTCCAGCGTGGTTGGCGTACGTCACCATTTTGCATATATTGCACTCTCTGTTGCATCGCATCTATTATCTATTGCATCACATCTATTACATCCATTGTATCATATCTGTTTTATTGCCCGGTCTAGGAGACCTTAAATCCTCTAAAGGTGCAATTCCTTTGTTGTTAGTCGTGCCCGAACGACTTCCGGTGGTCTGGTATAGCCACTGCCTGTGTTAGTGGTGAGTTCCTAGGAGACCAACTGAGACGGTGGAAACTAGAGTTCGAATGGCTCATGCCTAGAACACAAAGGTTCGGGATTTCCGAGACTAAAATCTGGTTTAAATACCCCAGGGTATATCCTCGGCTTGAAATCTGTATGGCAGCCCATAGATTGAGATAGCATCTGTATGCACCTCAATTCTGGATACTGATCCACCTAGTCTGTCACCCTGTTGGAGAATAGGGAAAGCTGCAACCATAGTCAGGGAGAAAAGTAGCACCTGTGGTTCGACCAAGAAGAAGCGAGAGATCCCAGCACCATGAGGCACGATATTGTGTGTACGGTTCATTTGAGGCTGGTGCGACCAGACGAACCGTGCAAGTATTGTATTTTCTCCGTGTGAGACGTGGCGAGAATTGAATAATTCTCCGCATTCTTAAACTGCATGAAATGTAGTTGTTGCTTTGCATTCTTGCTTAAAACTGTTGCATCTATTGTGAATATGTGCTTCATTACAGCTTACTGCATTTGCATGATCATTGAGTCACCTTCGGCATCTTGCATTGCCAGTTGCATTTTGCCCTCCCCCTGCCTGCGGGCACATCTCTGTTTATCTCGCCTGTTTGTCTAAGTCTTCGGCCTTGCCAAAAATGGGTCGTCTCTGGGCTTTGACATTCACTCCCGTCACTTATGACTTTCGAGTTCTGTCAAAGAGGGGCAACTGTAGACACCCCATTTTTGACCGACCTTAAGACTCAGACGTCACCGATTGAGCACTTGGTGATGTTGCATATCGTGCTCGTTCAGAGGTTTCAGAGTCTCGGCTGCGAGCCTTGCCTCCGGACTTCCGGACTCTTTCATGCTTTGCCTCGGTTTGCGAACCAGGCTCTGTTTTCTCTGTTTTCTCTTCCCGAAGGGAGGGAGAGGTCTCGTAGATCATCTCTTAGTGGCCGTAGGCTACGTTTCGTGGTCGTAGGCTACGTTTCGTGGTCGTAGGCCATTTTGCCCGTTTGGAGCCCGGTTTTCGATTTTTCGGAGCCGTCGGCCGTGTGCCTCGGTTCGGGACCGCTTAACCACCTCCGTTTGCTCCGATTTTTGGCATACACCTTATTTGCTCCCTTTTGAGGGACACTGTGGCTTGACAGACCAACTTCGTGGTCGAACGCCACCTCCGGTGCTTAACAGTCAGTTTTCGGAACCCCGGGGCTGCGTGTTTCGGCCCCCGAACCTTGGTTTTGCATCGGTTTGACTTCATTTTTGGCAGGGACCTCTGTTTCATTGTTAGGAAGGTCGTAGAAGGGTGGGAGGCCAGCAATTGTTCTGAGGACCAGTTTTATTTCTTCATCGCCCTCCGTCGCCCGTTTTTCTCACTAGAAAGCCAATGTTGACCACCCTTAGACCACTTTTTCTAGCCCTAAACCACATATTTGTGTTGTAGACACCTGGGAGGCCACCAATATCATATGGCCGGCCAGTAATTGTGTTTGACCCTTTTGAACCCCTCCAAAAAATGGGCTTTTCTCTCTCCTGGTTCACCTTCTCCAGTTTTTGACCACATGGTTGTGTTGTGCACACATGGGAGGCCAGCTTTTTGGCATGGCCGGCCACTAATCAGTCTTGACCCTTTTGACCCTTGGCCGACCGGCCATGGGGAGGGCTGGCCGGCCACCTAAACTCTAAATAACCAGCCGGCCTTGCTCCTCTCTCCAGGTACTTTACAGATATACCCTCTGTTTCCCCCCAGATTTTGTATCCGGGGGGCTAACTTTTTGGGGGGAAATTTGAATTTCATTTCCCCCCCTTTTTCCCCCACTCTTGTGCTTATATAACCAGGCCCTCCAGCTCCCTTTTGAAGGGTTAGAAATTTTGGTTTGGAGCTCCTACATTGAATCCCTCTCTCTCTCTACACTTCAACCCTCAAAACCTCCCAAACCCTACACCATTTCTACACCACCACATAGCACCACCCACCACCATCCTTTCCTCCAGCACTTGGAGCTGGTTTTTCAGAGCTTAGGAGCACCTTTTCTCAGGCCAAGAGCTGCTGAAGTTTGGTCTACAAGGGTGAGTCCTCATTCTCCCTCTTTTGTGCTTTATTTTGTTCTATATCTAAGCCATACTTGCTTACATTTTTGGGCTCCGACCCTAACTGAAAATAGTCATGTTTTGAGGTCTTTTTCATGTTGGATTAAGGGTCCTTCCATGTTTAAGGTCTCCGGCTACCACTTGCTTCTTTACCTCTCTTGTATGCCTCTTTCTTGCATAGTATTTTAGGCCTATTTGTGAACTGTTTTGAGCTTGGTTATAAACTGTAAAGTGGCTTGTTTTGAGCTCTTATTCAACATTGTTGAAGGGCTATTCACTGTTTGAGACTTACTTTTGTCACTTGCCTCTTTATCCCTCTTTTGGCCTTATTTTTGCATGTTTTGTTAGTCCCTTGTGCTTGTATTTTTGGGACTCTGACCCGAACTGTAAAAATTCATATTTTGACCCACTCTTCATGTTTGATCAAAGGTCTTTTTCTGTTTGAGGCTTCCTTTTTGCTCTTTGTATTAAAGCTCTCTTTTATGCCTTATTTTGCATAGTATTTTAAGCTTGCTTGTGCACTGTTTTGGGCTTCGTCATAAACTGTAAAATACCATTTTTTGGGCCCCTCTTCAATATTGATGAAGGGCCCTCCTCTGTTTGAGGCCAGCAGCCATCACTTGCTTCTTTGTCCCTCTTTAGGCCCATTTCTTGCATGATAGTTTGGCCACACTTGTGTTTGTTTTCGTGGCTTGTTGTAAACTGTAGAGTGCTTCATTTTGAGCCCCTCTTCAACTTTGTTGAAGGGCTCTTTGCCTTTTGAGGCCAACAGCTACTACTTGTTTCTTTATCTCTCTTTCGAGGCCTTTTTTGCATGTTGGTTTAGCCCTATTTTTGTTCACCTTTTGGCCTTGCTTAAAAATGGAAATATGCTTGTTTTGGGACTTTCTTGATTCTGCCTTCATACTTCATGTTCAAATAATGCATGCTTTGTATTTCTATAAGTCATTCCATGCGCCTAGCTTCGAGTTTCGAGTCTCATTTCATGCATCGGGTGCCATGTTTCCATGTTTCGGGGCTGTTTTGCATCATATTTTAGCGCTGAAATTTGCATGCTAGTATGCCATATTCCATGCCTTGCCATGCTTTGTTAGAGTGGTATTTGGTGCCTTAGGGTCGGTCCTCGGTTTGCGTACAAGTGTGCACGCATCTCGAGTGTCTCATTTTCATCTAATGGCCTCCTATGTGAGTGTGGCTGAGGTCCACTTGTGTTAGTGTAAGTCCATTATGCATTGTGTATGCCATTTCGTTTCATAGCATTGTCTATGCTAGGTTGTATGTTAGCGCATTGTGTATGCCATGTTACCTCGTGCATCGTGTATGCCATTTCATAGCATTGTGAATGTCAGGTTGTATCTTAGTTGCATTCATGCATGTCATGCATATTGCATTGTGTTTGGGATAGGAGTTAGCCCAAGCCCGGGAAACGAGGGACGTTTCGTACTCCGAGTGACGGAACGTGTCTAAATTCCCAGTCACCGACACTCCGGATTAACCATGATGGAGTCTCGGTATCGTTGTGTTTTCATGTGCATTCATTCCACATTGAGTCGTGCAATTCGACTCCTCGGCCATCATGCATCGAGATGCGTGATTGGTGGCACGAGGATCGAGGCGTGCATACATGTGTGAAAATACTTTGCCATGCCCCTTTCTTGCTCTCTCTGTTGCAGCAAATCAAGAATCAACAGCCTTTCAGAGCTTTGCACAACATTGGATTATTACAAACAGAGGCAAACCGGGGCATCGCGAGGAATTTCCGCGCAAGGCAACCCGAACATGCATCATTTATCATCCGGAGCAGAGTTGAGGCAGTCCCTAGCTTGCATGCTAATTTATTGCTCTCCTAGATTAATTTGTTAATTAATTAGGATTTTGTATTTATTCAGACTGTAACTATTCATTTGGGACTGTATATTATTTTATTCGGACCCTCTGCGTGAGGGCATAATTGTAATAAGTGTGCGTGTGTGTGATGTATGTCTTCCAACCCCACGTCTTTCTTCCCTTTTTATTTACCTGCTTATGATGGTTAGATTAAGGCATGTTTCAATTAGCATACAATATGATAGCATGTTTTGCATTCATTCATCTGTCTCGCATGCACCGGGCTCGGCGCATCATACTAACTGCATTTGTATTTCAATTCCAAGTTGAGTATTTGATAGCTGTTGCATTCCATACGCCATGTTTAGAATAGCCGAGCCTACTATAGTGGCATTTTTGCATGTGTTGCATTAGGCATTTCTGTATATTTAGGATCATGCATGGATTTCTAATCGGTTTCTGTTTTGGCTTGGAGTACTCGGTGAGTTTTATGCTTTAGCATCCTTGCATGCGTGTGAGTGACTGCCATGGATAGCATACTTACCATGAGGCTAACTGCTTATGTGATATAACTGTCTGAATGCCTGTGGGTGAAGGTTGGGTTATTTGGGTTGGAACAAATCATTGACTGTGAGTCTTAAGCCCACTAGATAGTGGCAAAACCATCTTTTCTAAGCCCACCCGAGGGTGGCAAAATTTGCATTTTTAGCCTACTTGCGAGTAGCAAACCATCTTTTAAAAACAAACATGAAATGTTTTGTTCCAATTCAGGCGATCCAGTCTATACTTGCATGCTGTGCGCATCACATAGTAAATCTAGGCTAATAACCGGAATAAGAACGCACAATGTTTTCAAAATTAGATATCATGGTTAGTAGAGGCCGATCTTTGATCGGGCGAGCGGGGGTGCTCACGAAGTGACCTTCCCCAATCGTACCCAAGTTCCCGAGCCGAGGCAACTTTGGTGATGACGGACACGTGGCCTTAGGCACGAGTCAGGGTTTCCTAAATTTCCCAAAAATAAAATATTTAGGTGGCGACTCTGTATCTGGCAAAGCAGTCCATGTTTGGCACTTCTTTCAAAAATCTGTTTTCTCAAAACGATTTGCCAGATTTGGACTCTTTGGTTCAGATTAAGAACCGTGACATTCGAGTCCGAACTGTAGCGAGGTCCCCCGCGGACTTGTTACACCCGCCAGGATTCATGTGGTGTTGAACAAATCCAAGTTCATGTTTATACATTGGAAACCACTACTACTACTACTACTAGCCGCTCCGGGTCTTTTTTTTTTTTTTTTGAGTAAATAAGACATAAAATAAAACAGAAAAATTACAAATATACAAGGAGCATGCCCCAAGCCTTACCACAACTATACAAACCACCAACACAAACAAAACAAATGAAAAGCAAAACTAATACACAAACTAAGGCTAAGAAACCAACACTGTGTAGCCAACAATAAGAAGCAACCCCCAGCCATCCATATCAAAACAGGGCAGCCACGTAACAGCACCAGCACCCAAAACAGCTATACAAACATGTCCATCCACAATAGATAAGGGACCTGAACAGGATTCAACAGCCAACTGCCAACAGTACACATACATCAAAATATAACACAAAACATTGCACCAGCAGCCCTATTCATCCTACCAACCCAAGCAAAACAACAATAAAACCCCCTACATAGCCGTAGATGTAGGAAATTAAGCAAAAAACTAGAGTAACAATGACACCATAAGACAGAAAGAGAGGAAGACAACTAAGAAAACCCATACAAGTTACTTGATAAGGCGCAAGTTGCAGCCACCACCAAGCAACATGTTCAAACCCATATGAATCAGTTGAAATAAACTTCCTGGAAAGGCGCAACTTGCAGCCACCACCACTCCATCAAACCCGAATCAAGTAACCATGACCAATAGTTGAGCAACACCAAGACAATCCATGTAATTAGAAATCAACAGAAAAAGAAAGCAAACTATATAGAAGCTCTCAACACTCAACCCACATTTAATGATATCACAGCACTCCAATATTTTCCTCACTTCACTTAACCCACAACTCACAAGCTCTGTAATAACATAGTAAGCACCCTTAACCTGCACATAAAATATATAGTATATAGTAAACGTTAGAAAAACATTCATTGTAGACATCACATCCCTCAACCCACAATTTAGAGAATTAATTTTTGAGCTCTCTTCACTCAACCCACAATTTAGAAAGGGGATTATATGGCTTACATCACTCAACCCACAAGAAAACATATCCAAACTTATTGAGAAATAACTGTCAACCCTCATAGCAATCTGCAAGAAAAAACCCATTTAGTCAAGCCCTTATTTTGTGCTCACCTTCACTCAACCCTCATTATTAAGTGAACTCACATCACTCACATCATTAACTCTCATTCCAGCATTGTTAACCTGGGGCCATTTCAATATAGAAGATGGAAGGTTCCAATTTGCCAAGTACCAACTATCACCTGCAGAATTAGTCACATTATTCATAGAAAGAATCCTACCTCTAACCATAAGGATGATAGATTTAATGACAATTTCTTCAAGTCTAAACTCCTTACTAAAGATTCTATTATTCCTTTCAATCCAAATATGGTACACAGTGCAAAGGAAGGACAATTTCATAATAATGGACTGCAAAGCTTTGCCCTTGATGGTCTTCGTAGCATAATCAATAGTCTCTAGCCAAGACAAGTGAGGCCAAATCATGTTACACTTAACCTGAATAGCAGCCCAAATCCTGCAAGAGTAAACACACCTAAAAAAAAGATGAGAATGATTTTCCTCAGGAGCATTACAAAAAGGACATCTAGGAATAGGAACAAGACCAACCAGCTTCAATTTACCCCCAGTATTCAATCTCTCGTGAATAGCCATCCACACAATAAAACTAACTCTAGGAATGATGGGAGGCCCCCAAATCAACTTAGACCGGGGGACTTTCACACCTTTAACCCTCCAATAGTCCCAAGTAGATTGAATAGAAAACTTACCATCAGAATTCAAGCTCCATAAAGGCCTATCCTGAGAATCATTACTAGGCTTTGGAAGATTAGAAGAAACCCACTCATTGATCCCCTTAGAGTTAGAGAAAGGCCATTTCCAAGCATTATTAGAAATTATGGCACAGACTTTGGTCTCATAAGATAGACTCGTGTCATGCAAAATCCTCTGCCCATACTTATCCCATAAGGAACCAAGGGGGTGCCACTTGTTGAACCATAAGAACACATTTTCCCCATTTCCTATCTTAAATTTGATCAAAGGGAAGATGATGTTCCTAAGAGATAAAATTTTCCTCCACACCCAAGAAGGGTCACTAGGCATTTTAACCTGCCAAAAGCTCTTGCCTTTGAGTAAGTATGACTTAACCCATTGGCACTGTCACGACCCAAACCCGCCCCTAAAAGTTTGGTCCATGACCAGCCTGTACATGGGCCTCAAAACAGAATTTTAAAATAATATTCAACCATATATAGGGCCTTAGGCGGAAGCAATATCAATAAAAGACAACATCCATTGAGCTTGTGCATACATGATGGTTTAATTGGATTTAAGCATTTAAACACATTTCCAAATATACATACACAATCACAGAATTTATATAGATCTCACACACACTTACATAAGACTTAATAATTTATAAGACTCCTAATAATAAATTAAGGCCTCCCCGTGGATACATACCCCAGGTGACTTGGCAGACAGGCGAACCTCAGTACAACTATAGTGTCAATCCCCGATGGCTCACCTACAGAAATATACATAAAACAGAATGAGCAAAGCTCAGTGAATAATATCAATGTAAGAAGGTTAATTGAATAAACAAAACCTCGGATAAAATAAATAGACAGATACCAACCATATACAGGTCTTATCCATAACTATATTTCAATATGGTCTCAGGCTCACATATAATACAGACTGGCTTCAAGCCCATGCAGGATACAAAATGGCTATAGGCCCAACACATTATGCAGAGCGGCTTCAGGCCCAACAGATTATACAGAGCGGCCTCTGGCCTAACAGATTATACAGAACGGCCTCCGGCCTAACAGATTATATAGAGCGGCTGTAAGCCCAGATATTAACATATTGGCTTTAAGCCCAGATATTAACAGATTGGCTTTAAGCCCAGATATTAAGCATCAGAACGGCCTTGGGCCCAATTCACATATGTATGGACTTAAGAGGTGTCTCGTACGGATTCTAGAGATGACTCACACTGTAGCACTTAGTTCCGTATAGCACTTTGTTCCATACCAGAAATCAGTAGGTCTTAAAGACTGAACAATTCATATCATGTTGTAGCATAAACGAAACGGGTAAACATAACAGATTAATCCCAGATTTATGAGAATACTGTTACACAATAGTGTACATAAATTACCCCATGGTTTATTACAAGTTGACATAATTGTCCTACGTATATCAGAACATTAACAATACTCATTGACAAAAGACACATGTATCATTACAGTACGATCAATAAGGACAGAATAATTCACCTCATAACGGCCTCGGCCCATCATTGGCAAAACAGAATGATTCTAGATACCCAAGCATCATTATTTCATTTGTTCACCATGAATCAATAAAGTTAACTTACAGATAACAGAACGTTAATAATACTTATTAACAGTAAGCAAAACGTACTACTATAGTACTATCCATAGTTCTATCCGATTATCCATTTCGATGATTCATCATGGAATATTCAAAACGTTATGTTCCCAGTGAGTGAGGTTTACATTCCCAATTCTTTTCTGTCAATCCATTCCACGGTATTACTTCTCAAATACAAAAATACAGAAGAAATCATCCCTTTAAGCATACAGTTCACATCTTTCCATAACAGAAGTCACTTTCTATCATAGCAAAGATATTCTCGACTATGCTCATCTCTAGACCAATCCAATTTTAATAGTTCACTTGCCATTCTCATACGGAGACATAGGCGATTTACAGGTAACAGAGCATTAATGATAACCATTAACAGTAAACAAAATATAATACTACAGTACTATTACTCACAGTGATCAGCTCCCGGTAGTAATGGGGCGATGTCCTTGTGTCGACCTACAAGTACAGTGCACAACACATAATATGAAATTATACTCAATCCTTTACTTATTCTCTTTGATCAATCAATCAATTAGCCATAGTGGTACCAAAGCTCATTATTCCTTAATAAGTTATAATCCATGTCTCAGAAAATAGGAGAAATCGATCGGAAATTGTTTAGGTGAAGAAATGGTACAAAATTGGTTGATAGAAGGTGAACAGTTGTCACTAATTTGGGCCTAACTATTTCTGTATTTAGAATTTGGGAGTGAGACCACCTCCATTGGAAACTAGACTTCTGGGGCTTGATGTTAGGCTCAAGAATCACTCAAAACGGAGTCATGAGGCAAAAGATATGCTTATTCAAAGTTGGCTGAACAGAGCTGCCTCCCGCACGTGCGGGAAACAGAGCCGCACGTGCGGCCCTAGGCAGTTTGCAGTCCGAAAATGGCTGAAAAATTGGGACTTCTCATTTTCAAAATCAAACCTCAATTTCATGTAATTCAAGGCCCAAAACTCTTTAATACATGATAAATTTCACATCCTTAGCTTCCATTCCAATTTATATCTCCAAACTACTACTCAATTTCTCAATCACAAGAACAAGATTATGAATTAGAACACAAAAACATAAAGTTGCCATGGTTTGGGGTTTAAAACTCATTTACATGGGGGAACCCTCTTTAACCTCTTTAAGAACTATAAAACCCCCTACAAAAAATTAAGTTGTAACATAAATTCATGTTATGGACAAGGATTCAACATCTTATTGCTTGAAGAAACAAAACCCTTACATATAATCATAAATAACCCAAGAACTCATTCTTTAGTCTATAATCTTCAAGTATTGAGAGGGAGGATCTTACCTTAAGCCTTCACCGCAACCTATTCTTGTATATCCATGATGAATTCAAGCCAAATCCTGATTTCTTCATCATCCTCAAGGTTTCTCTTCTTCTCTTGCTTCTCTCTTGTTCTCTCTCCAGATTTTTCTTACTTAGATATTTTCTTGGCTCAAAGGTTGAGTTGAACCACTCCTATAGCATACCTATCTATATATATATAAGCTTCTACAAATAGGAAGGGCCAAACACGCCCTTACGAATCACACAAAATTAAATTTCAATTAAACTTCCCAGATGACTCTAAAAATTGTGCTGATCATAAATATGTCCCCTGTTCTGGTTTCTGAAGCCTCTAAGGCCTTCAATTTGCAATATAAAGTTAACCACCCAAACGTGCATTAACGAATCAGACAAATTGGATTTCCAATTAATTTTCCCAAATAGTTCTAAAAATTCTCATTAACATACCTAATTACTCAATTTTGATTTCTGAACCCATAAAGGTCGGTAATTCAATTTTAAATCCGTAACTCAACAGATAATGCTTCAATTTCAATAGATATAATTAAATTAAAACACATCATCTCATAGTTAAATAAAGATGATTTCTTATACACATTTTGGGGTCATTACAGGCACCACATAGAGCCCTCCCCCCCAAAAAACAAAAACCATACATGTTTCGCGATGGCAGCCTTATTCCAAACACCCAAATCTTTGAACCCTAAACCCTCTTCATTCTTGGGTTTGCAAATATTGTCCCAAGCAATCTTCGCACTATGCTTCTTGAACTCAATCCCAGACCAAAGAAAAGATCTTAGGAGACTCAATTTCTCTAATTATCTTTTTAGGAAGGATAAAGAGAGAAGACCAATAAACTTGCATCGAAAAAAGAATGGTCTGGATGAGTTGGGATCTACCCGCATAGGAAAAAGGTTTATTAGTCTAACTCCTAATCCTCTTAGTGATTCTATCGATCAAAGCTTGACAATCAGAGGCCTTAAGCTTAGAGGTAATCAACGAAACACCCAGATATTTCACAGGAAGAGTGCCCTCAGTGAACTTAGCAATGTGAAGAATAACCTCCCTAAGCTTCCTGTTACAGCCAGAGAAATAGATGCTACTCTTACTAGGACTAGGTGTAAGGCTAGATAAATTCTTAAACTCCTTCAACCCCTGCATAATGAGACTCACAGAATCAGGATCACCTTTGTTGAAGATCATTAAATCATCAACAAAGCAAAGATTAACAATTTTAGTTTTCTCGCACCTCCAATGGAACTTGAACAAAGGATTGCTAGCTTTTTCAGTAAGAATTCTAGCTAAAATCTCCATAGCCAAAACAAACAGGTAAGGGGACATAGGATCCCCCTACCTAAGCCCTCTAGCCCCTTTAAAATACCCGTGAAGGCTGCCATTAATACAGATCGAGAACGAAGGACTAGTAATGCAAGCCTTGATCCAAGCAATCATACTAGGGGGAAAAGCCATAGCAGCAAGGATATCAATAATAAACTCCCACTTACATTATCATAAGCTTTCATAATATCCATTTTCATGGCACATTTAGGAGTTTTAGAGCTCCTATGATAGCCTCTCATAATCTCTTGAGACAAAAAAGATATTGTCAGAGATGCTTCTCTCATGAACAAAAGCTGGTTGAACAGGATCAATATATAAGGTTCGGGAGAACAAGCTTAACTCTATTGGCAATTATCTTCGCAATGCATTTGTAAATGGTATTACAGCACGAGATGGGTCTATAATCACCAACCTTCATGGGATTAGGAATCTTAGGAATGAGGGCAATGATGGTACTATTGACCTTAGAAAGAAGCTTCCTAGATTCAAAGAAAGATCTGATGGCTTGTGTGACCTCCCTACCAACAATAGCCCAAGAACTTTTGAAAAACCCAGCAGAGTAACCATCAGGGCCAGGGGCCTTATTAGTGTTAAGAGACCAAAAGACATCCTTTATTTCTTCATTAGAAACAGGCCTAGCAAGCATGGCAGAGTGGGCACTAGAGACTCTAGACTTCACCAAAGAATTGATCCTATCAAAGCCTTTATAATGATCATCAAAAGGGGAACCAATAAGGTTAGTATAATATTGAACAAAAGTATTCTGAATGACTTCACTTTTGGTGGATCTAGTCCCATCCCCCAAGTCAACACTCAAAATTTTCCCTCTATTGATATTACCCATAACAGATCTGAAAAAGAAGCTGCTGTTACTATCCCCAAGCCCTAACCACTGAACTCTAGATTTTTGGTGAGCTAGACTCTCCTCCACATTGCTAAGATCCAGATATTTTTTATGCAACTCCCTCTCTTGCTTCGAGGCCTTGTACCAGATCCCGTCTGATTCTGACTCGGACGACCCCGACCCTTTCTTTTACACTGAGTGCGAGTACCTGTACGAATTCGAGTTCGAATCCGAGTTTTGGAGAAGAATTCAGGATTTCCCTTATCACCCCCCTCCTTGTTCACCTGGCAAGTTAGTTAATGGAGCTCTTCATTGGCCAGTATATTTTGGCCCCTTAACTTCTGCTTCTGCTTCTTCCTCTTTTCCTTCACCTGGTCAGTTGAGAATTGCTTCTATTGATGTGACAAAGGAGACTTATAGTGAAATTCCAATGCCTAATCACGTACAAGAAGATAGACATAGTGGTTATCTTTACACTGGCTTCGAGGTTTTAAGGGGATGTATTTGTTTGATTTTTAATCGACTTAAAATTGGATGTGATGTGTGGGCGATGCCGGAATACGGAGTGAGAGATTCATGGACAAAATTGGTGACAATTCCACATCTGCCATCCACGTTTGTCTTCCAACCTTTACTGTCTTTAGATAATAGTAATGGTGAAATCATCTTCTTGGAAAATAACTCTCAAATGGGTGTGTACAATTCAAGTGAAAATATATTCCCTTCTCTTGACATTGTTGACGATACTAGTCTTGGTAAATTCTATTCCTATTTTGAGATCCTAATCTCGCCCAATGCCGCATGAAGACTAACAGATTTGCATGATTTCTCCAGTATAGTATCAATTTTACTAGCTTCTCACTAGGTTTCTCCAGTATAATATCAACTTTATTATTTATGTGAGTTCAATTTTATTCCATACATTATTATTTATGTATGCTGCTCAATTGATAAGAATTTTATTTGTTAGGCTGAAGTTTTTGGTTTCGGTCGATGCACTTCCTGATATGTAACTTTTTATCAAGTTCATCCTTTATTTTATCTATATTAGTGGGCGTCAAAAAAATAATATTATATAACAATAACAGAAAAAAATACACTTGGCTATTTTAGTTGACTATTTAGATTTTGGCTATTGTGTTTGGAAAGTTAATTGGTTTTTTTTTTTTTTTTGTTGGTAATTTATTTGATAGTTTTAAGAAAAAAAGTAAAATGATTATAGATTGGATGTAACATTTTGTCTATTTTAATCTATTTTGTCTTTTAGTAATCTATTGTAGCCCAACCTTCCTCCCAAATAAGGCCTGTATATGTTGATCAAATGGTAAGAGTTTATTTTATTAAACCTGATCATGGGTTTGAGTCTCTTCCTCATCTTTGCATAATTTTTATGAAAACAACGTAGAGGTATTTTGGGAATTAAAGACATGTGACAAAAAGTGACAACACCACAAGAGGGCTTTATTTTATGTAGTAGAAATCTATCTATATATTTTAAAAAAATAGAATTTTTAGTAAGGAATTTTGTGAAAATTTCAATATCACATGCTAATTTTTTTTTTTAAATTTTAAGCAATTAAAAAAATTTTCATTGGTTAGCTTCTATTTAACCATATAAAAATAAAACACTAATTAGTCTATAATTTATTTGATAATCCCACATCGAGAAAAAAAGAAAAAAGTGAGTTGTTTCACTTATACAAATTGAATCTTATACTCCCATTTAATATTGTAGTGTTGTGAATGTTTCAATTCAATATAATTTAAATTTAAAAGTTTTAATTAATTAATTTTTGTATAAGTTGGTTGGTCTTTTGACATAGTCTATTAGGCTGAATCATTTTTGATTTGACTGATTCGTTGGTTTAACTGCGATTTTATCAAAATATATTAGTTAGATTTGTTTAATTCGAAATAAACTAAACATTGATTTGATTAAAGATTGAATGAGATTGCTTGATTAGAAATAAGTTTTCCGTTTAAATAATTGTTAACTTTTATTGTATAATCCCATATCGGAAAAGAAGAAAAAATTAAGTTGTTTCACTATTATAAAGTGAACCTTATGCTCCTATTTAATATTATAGTGTTGTGCATGTTTCAATTCAAGACTGTTTAAATTTTATATTTAAAATAACATTTAAAAGTGTTAGTTAATTGCTTTTTGTATAAGCTAGTCGGTCTTTTGACCTAACCGATTAGACTGAACCATTTTTGTTTAACTAATTTGCCGGTTTAACCGCGATTTCTCATATTGATTTTTTTAATTTTAAACAATTAAAAAAAATCTCCACTTCCATTTAACCATATAAAAATAAAACTCTAATTAGTTTATCATTTATTTTATAATCTTACGTTGGAAGAAGAATGAAAAAATGAGTTGTTTTACTTATATAAAGTGAATCTTATATTTCCATTTAATATTCTAGTATTGTGTATAATTCAATTCAAGACAGTTTAAATTTTAAAATAAAAACTTTAATTAGTCTATGATTTATTTTATAATCCTACATCGGAATAAGAAAAAAAAAAGAATTGTTTTACTTATATAAAATAAATCTTATACTCTCATTTAATATTTTAATATTGTGCATCTTTCAGATCAAGATGGTTTCAATTTAAGATAAAATTTGAAAGTTTTAATTAATTAATTTTTGTATAAGTTGGCTGGTCTTTCGACCTAGCCGATTACGCTGAATCATTTTCAATTTGACTGATTCAGTGGTTTAATTGTGATTTTATTGATTTTATCAAAATATATTAGTTAGATTTATTTGATTCAAAATAAACTAAAGATTGACGTGCTTAAAGATTTTGATTTGAAATAAATTTTCTGCCCAAACAATCGTTAAATTTTATTTTACAATCCCACATCAAGAAAAGAAAAAAGTTGAGTTATTTTACTTGTATAAAATGAATCTTATGCTCTTATTTAATATTGTAGTGTTGTATATATTTCAGTTCATGACAATTTAAATTTTAAAATTAAAATAACATTTAAAAGTTTTAATTAACTAATTTTTGTATAAGTTGGTTACTCTTTTGACCTAGCCGATTAGGCTGAGCCATTTTCGGTTTAATTGATTCGTTGATTTAATCGCGATCTTAGCGATTCTATCAAAAAATATTAGGTAGATTTATTTGATTCGAATTAAACTAAGATTAACCTAATTAAAGATTAAATAACTGATATTGTTTGATTCAAAATAAAATTCTTGCCCGAACAATTGTTAATTTTTATTTTACACAATTTCACATAAAGAAAAAAAAGAAAAAAGTAAGTTGTTTACTTATATAAAGTAAACCTATGCTCTCATTTAATATTATAGTGTTGTGCATGTTTCAGTTGAAGATAATTTAAATTTTATAAAAATAAAATTTTTAAATTTTAATTAATTAATTTTTGTGTAAGTTTGTTGATCTTTTGACCGATTTTAATGATTTTATCAAAAAAAAATATATTGTTTTATTTCTAAAAAGTATGTTTAAGTTTTATGATAAACTTTAACATAAAATAAACTAAAACTAAAAAATTTATAAAATGAAATTTATTTTTATTTTATCATAAATATATTATTTTTCAATTTATTCTATTTTTTTCATCTTTACCAATTAAATTATGACATATATTTCTTATTGTGAACTTAGAATATCCAATTAATGTCATAACAACTGCAGTGTATATATTCTAATAAAATGGTTAAAATTTAGTTCATTCTAAATTATTGTTCTATACTTGTAAAATAAATTTTATGTTCTAATTTAATTTTAAAATTATTTTTAATTATTTATTTAGCCTGTGCGTCGCATGTGTTCATATGTTAGTATATATCAAGGAAAATGAGATTTCTAATTATGAGAGGGAGGGTTTTTAACTATGAGAGCTATACGAGTTCCAAAACTCAAAACCAATTTTGTTGATTTTTGGCTATTCTTTAAAAAGAGAAAAATATTTATTGGCTACTAAAAATTAAAATTTAAAATTTAAAATTTAAATCATAGTCAACAAATCTCTTAATGAATATTCACCTATGATTTAAGGATTCAAATCTCAAAATTTGTTGCCTAACAAAATACACATGATTTTAAAAAATGCTTTTCCATAATTAAAAAAAAAAAATACTATATATATATATTATGAGTATTTACACATAAATCCTAATTTATAAATTTGTATTCCATTAAATTTGTCAAGACACTAGAGCTTCCAAAACATGCAATTTGAGTTTCAAAGAGATGAGATTCATGGATGCATGTGAGATATAGCTTCTAATTCAAGTTTACATAACAAAATCATGCTAAAAAAATAGTTAAACTTTTCAGAACTATGCATGCATGCATGAATTGATTCCAAATTCTCCATTTTAAGCTCATTTCTTGCATTTGATCACACTCTCTTCTTGAATTCTCAAATTAAGTGACTTAAACTATTGAAATAGGGTTCATAAGTTTACCTAACATCTTCAATTAAGCTCTATGTAGCAAATTCCTTGAGTTTCCAAGTCAATTCCTCAATTTACCAAGCAATTCTCTTCCTCTCTGATGGGTCGTTGAATACACCAAAATTAAATACTAAACTACACCAAATTCTTTTAGAATAATGGCAAATCCAAGTATCGATCCACAGGGACAATTGTGAAATTAAACTAATTTAATTGTTAAATTCCTAAATTAATTTTGATAAAAAGATTGATTGTTCATAACCTAATTTAATAACAAATAAAATAAACTAAGGAATTAAATTATCAATAATAATTGAAATTGGGTTTACTGAATTGGGGAAAAATCCTAAGGTAGAGAATTCACCACTAACCACATAATTAGGGTTTCCAATTGAAATCAATTATGTTATGGTTTGAACGGGTTAATGCTTCGCAACTACAAGCTCAAAGCATTTAACAAGAAGATCATCACATTCAATGTATGAGCAAAACCATCTCAAGTAATACGAATCGTTCACTCTAAACTAAGGTAGTGATACGACTCGTTCCTCGTAGCATGGTTCGTCTCATACCTTGAATGTGAAGGAATAGAAAACACATGTATGGATAACATTCAACAATCACAGAAAGTCAAATATTCGAAGAGATAATGAAAAATATATAAAAGAAACTTCAAAATCACCATACAAATGTTCAAACCTTTACATAATTAAAAATCAAAAAGAAAACAAAATAATTACATGGCTAGGGTTTCATCAAAACCCTAGAAAAGAAGACTAGCCACTCATGGAGGAGTGAAAGGAGGTAGCTGGAGAAGAAACCACCATGGGAGACATCCTTGAAGCTTTTTGTTTCTCTTTCCTTCCAAACCCTAGCCTCTCTTTAGGTCAAATCAAGTTCAGAACCCTAAAAAATCATTTTCCTTGCCTTTTTTTATCCTTCTAATCTCGTCCAAACAGGTTTAAAACGTCGGGCTGACTTTCCCAGAAAAAGTCAATGCACGTGTGGGAAAGTCAACTCTCTCCAAATTCTGTCTTTTTGCCCATTTTATGCTCCGACTATGTACAACCTGATTGACATTCAACACACATAAAGTATATGGTTTGACCAGCAAGTGAAGTTAAGAGATTCTAATTAGCAGCCTCAATGATGTACATTTCGGCCTTAATCACATCCCCCAACTTACTACTTGCTAGTCCTCAAGCAAGTAAAATAAAATAAAATTAAACAAAATCTATCTATTTCCTCTTTCGTGGGAAAACGGTTGCATTTAGCATATGCAATAAGCCTTTAAACCACAAGGTTACCCCAAGTGGATGAGTAAAGTCTCATTAGGGTTTCCAGAAATGATACCTACAAACATTAACATATTCATATATACTGAACAACAAATGACCACACTACTCCACCTAACAATCAACTTGTGTGCCACTACTGTGTGATATTGAGACATCATGAGTCATTAAAGGCATAGTGGACAAGCATGAAGGAACCTATTGAGTCAAAACCACAATTCAGTTAATACAAAAGTAAAGTTCCCTGTACTTGTGCATGCTAGTAGACAAGTCATGAGTACCCTCGGTGTAAAGTGCAATCTCCATATTAGTTAACTGTCCACTATAATAGCCCAGTGTAACTCATAATAACACCCAACATATACAGAAGAATTAACCTGTTGCAGCCAATATTCTCAATTTTTTATTTTATTTATGACTGTGCAATGTCCTGATCCATCAAGCTTTCTAATCAACCCATGTAGCAAGTTTTGGGCCAATGACTCCCAAACCAGACGGTTTTAGGGCATTAGGTGTAGAGACACCCCACGGGCTTAATAACTCGAGTTGAAAATGCTACAAATCCGAACTAGTCATTCTTCTTATTTTTCCTTAACTGTGCAATGTCCAAGTCCCTTAAGCTTTCTAATTAACCCATGTAGCAAGTTTTGGGCCAATGACTCCCAAACCAGACGGTTTTAGGGCATTAGGCGTAGAGACACCCCTATGGGCTTAATAACTCGAGTTTAAAAGGCTACGAACCCAAACTAGTCAAGTGTTTTTTTTTTTTTTTTTTTTTTTTTTTTTTTTTTTAAGAATCTTGGCTCCTCATTTATTCTTTTCTGCAACTCTAGCTATTATCAATGATGTACACCAGGGTTATAATAAAAAGATTACCGCTATGATAGTGTGTTCATGTGAATTAAGGCATACTCATGACAAGTGTACTAATACCACAAACACAGACAACTCTCCTCGTGCAAACATCGCATGCAAGTATCTACCCAATAAACCCTTTTCATACAAGTCTACTATGATCTCCAATTAACATATGCAAATATCATCACCCTACTAGCAAAAAGTCACATCAAGTGAAGTAATGCAATCAAGTGAAACAGGTATAAGCATGAATTATGAGCCAATAGAAATGCACAAAAGAAAATATAACCCGCATCCCCCAACTTGAATATGGCATTGTCCTCAATGGAAAAGTAAAGAGAAACGAGAGAATATTACTAGAATTGTAGGTGCACATCCAGGTAGGCAGAGAGGAACATATACACACTTCACACATATTTTTTTTTTTGTTTTGAAGAAAAGAAAGAACTAAAAAGAAAAATAAAAATAAAAGAGACAAAATACTGGGTGAACAAGGCTTGCATCAAAGAGCGCGTCTCAAACGCGCCATCCTGAACCTGTTGCTGGTGGGCGAGCAGTTGGTCGAAGGTCACCCGAGAATAGTCGCGATGCGCCTGAAAATCCGTGAGCAACTCCTTGAGACTCTGGTGATGATCACGAAGAGTACTGTGGACCTGATCCACAGAGTGCTGAAGCTGTAAGTACTCCTCACGAGTCATGTAGAGTTGGTCCCTTGGGGAGGCATGGAGGGAACATGATGAGGTGGGTGGTCGTGTACGGGGTCTTGGGCCTCATCAACTGGGGCACCAACCGGCTGCGAGATGCGAGATATGCTATGATGCCATTCCCGCTGGTCGAAAGTCGGATACCGTCCATCAATCTACTCATCCTCAGCAATGGGGAGGTGGTTCAGCTCAAACACAAGTGTCAACAAATTGGCAAATGGCAGTGGCTAAGTCAGGTGCCGCATAGGATCAAGCCGAACTACCTCCCGTAGAAATTTTCGCAAATGCATCCAGATGGTATGCGCAAGTGGGACCTGATAGCCATACTGGTACCCGTGTAAGACCCGAACAAACTCTAAACGTCGCTCAGCTCGATGCCCAAGTGGAAGGACATTCTTATGGACCACGGAATCAAGGAATAGCAAGCAGTTAGGTAGCTTGCTCCGCCGTAAGCATGTGAAACTGAGGTCACCTTGGGCCCCCGGGAAGTATTGCTGGATGAGGCTACGTATGGGCTGTCGATCCTCAACTGTCGGGAAGGGCTGATATTCGGGTTTGGCGAAAAACCCTAACACTGTGGCAATCATGGATGAGGTGATGTCGATAACATAACCATCAATGTTAGAGAGCAGTCCATCCTCGGTGGGTGTCTCATACAGGTTCTGGTAGAATAGGCGTACCAGACGAGGATAAGTGGGCGCTGTCACAGCGCAAATGCCCAACTGTTGCCGGAGGCGGAGCTGCTCAACGGCCCAAGTAGTGTCTGCGTCACGCTGAAAAAATAGTATATTGAACTGCGTGAGCTTGTGAAGAGGGCGTGAAGCCCACTCCGGCCGTAGCAAGTCACCCGGTGGTGGTGGCGAGGATGGTGGTGACGGTGGCGGTGGTGGCGCCGAAGAGGTGGAACCTTTAGCCTTCTTGTAGGCCCGAGCAGATACACGTCGACTCATATCCTGCACACACCAAAAGCAAATAGACACAAACCCGTGGAACCAATCATGAGAATAAAATAAAATATGAAAGCACAAGTTTGCCCACTAATGTACCACATGCAATTCCCACCAATTTGTTTTTTTTTTTTTTAAACGAAATTAATTAAATAAATGAATTGAAATGACATTAAATTAAATAAACTAAACTATAACATAATTAAATGAACAATTACATCAAAGAATTAAAAAAAATAAAAATAACAGCACTAACTAAACAACTAAAATTAAAAATAAAATAAAATAATCCACAAACTAATTAAATTAACCAGAATCACTAACGAACAATTTAAACTAAACAAATAGAGGAAATAAAAATAAACTAAATTAGGATTATTATTATAAACTTTATTTCTGAGATTTTTTTTTTTTGGTTCGCACGTGCGCCGAGAGGGCCGCACGTGCGGCTCTCGTCTTCTTCAACGCAGATTATTGGTGCTGTTTTGTGTGTGTGTGTGTGTTTTTTTTTTTTTTTTTTAGGATGAACACTAGATCAAATAAAAATAAAAACAAAATAAAAAACTCCACAAATTGATTCCTACATCCACAAATCTACACATAAAAGGAAAAAAAATTACCTTGAAAAAGTAGAGAAAGAGAGAAAAAAAATAGAAGTTCGTCGGAAAAAATGGTGGTCGTCGGAGATTCGTTGAACGGAGAGGGAAGTGATGCCGGCGGTGAGGAAGAAGAAAGAAGAAGAAAAGAGAAGAAAAAGGAAGAAGAAGAAGAAGAAGAAGAAGAAGGAGATGGGTTTGTGGATTTTTGTGGGTTGTGAGGTTGAGAGAGGAGAGTGAGATAGATAAGGTAGGGAGAGAGAGTGAAATCTGAGAGAGAGTGATTGGGAGAGAGTGATAGATAAGGTTTTGTTTTGTTTTTTTTTTTTTTGGTACGAAAATAGAAAATAGGAAATAACACTAAATAAAAAATAATAAAATACGATTTTTTTTAAATATATATATATATATATATATATAAATTATTTATTTATATAAATAAAATAATTGTATATTTATTTATTTATTTAAAAATTATTTATGTATTTATTTAAAATTTATTTACTTATTTATTTGTTTTGAAATCAGTAAATAAATAAAAAAATGAAATTAAAAATAAAATAAAAATAGAAAATGGCAAAACAAAACAAATATTATTATTATTATTATTTTTCCCGAAAATTCCCACACGTGCAGGGCCCAAGCCGCATGTGCGGCTTGATGGCGCACTTGGTTCCGCACCTGCTTATTAAGCAGAGTGTAATTTGGAATTCACCAAATTTCCCGCACGTGCGGCGATTTCACCCCGCACGATTTTTTTTTTTTTTAGAAAAACGTCGTCCTGCACGTGCGGGGACCAAACCGCACGTGCGGCTAGGTCAACGCCTCCTCCCCCGCACCTGCTTATTTAGCAGTGCACAACTTTGATTTTGTGAGATGTTGCCGCACGTGCGGGAAATAATTTTTTTTTTTTTTTTTTTTTTACCAACAAGTACAATACAGATTTATTTATTTATTTATTTTTTATTTTTAAAATTGAACAAGTATGACAATATATATATATATATATATTTTTTTAAAAAAAAAAAAACTGGAAAACTAACTCCCAGCACCTAACAAAAGGCACCAGAGTTATGGCATAAAGTTGCCACTTCAGAATCCCCCAGGTAATAAAACCCAGCGTTGTTTATAGCCTTCGGGCTAGTACAACCCAAATATACTTAACCATTTCTACCTTCAATTGACATCCGAAATAAATATAGCAAATAAGAACATAATGGAATGTCCACTAAAGGTATAATCTTCACGTGAAAACCACGGGTACTACTTTTCTCCCTAACTGTGTTTGTAACTTTCCCTATTCTCCAACAGGGTGACAGACTAGGTTGATTCGGTATCCAGAATCGAGGCGCATAAAGCTACCTCAACCTATGGGGCTGCCATACAGAGTTCAAGCCGAGGTAGTTTTGAAGCAATCTCCACACCCCTGGGTATTTAAACCAGTCTCTAGTCTCGGAAATCCCAAACCTTTGTATTCTAGGCTTTGCCATTCGAACTCTAGTTTCCACCGTCTCAGTTGGTCTCCTTGGAACTCACTACAAACACGGTTAGGTGGCTACCAGACCTTCAGATGCCGTTCGGGCACAGCAAACACCAAAGAATTATATCTTTAGAGGATTTAAAGTCTCCTAGACGCAAGTAAAGCATAACGAGAACAAAGAAACAAAATAGCATAGAAGGAAAGAAAAGAGAACAAGAAATTAATCTATCAATCGTAGTAAAATGGGTCCATCAAAGCAATGGACTCAATATATCCCCATTCCCAATCCCCTCTATATATGGTTTCAATCTTTGGCCATTCACTTTGAAAGTGTGGCCAGTTTTTGGATCTCGCACCTCAACGGCGCCATGAATAAATGCCTCAACAACCTCAAAGGGGCCATCCCACCTTGATCTTAGTTTACCCGGAAAGAGTCTCAGTTTTGAATTAAAAAGCCACACTTTTTGGTCGGGTTCAAAGGATTTCCTATTAATGTGCTTGTCATGGAATTCTTTAGTCCGAGCTTTAAAAACTCTCGAACTCTCATATGCATCATTCCGGATTTCCTCCAACTCATTGAGTTGCAATTTCCGGTTGAGCCCAGCCGCGGCCATATCAAAGTTAAACTTCTTTATGGCCCACAATGCTCGGTGCTCGAGTTCAACCGGGAGATGGCAAGCTTTTCCGAACACCGCTCTATATGGTGACATCCCAATGGGTGTCTTATAAGCAGTACGGTAAGCCCATAATGCATCAATTAACCGTTGTGACCAATCTTTCCTATCCGGTCTCACCGTTTTCTCAATTATGTGCTTTACCTCCCTATTTGAGACTTCCACTTGGCCACTAGTTTGAGGGTGGTATGGAGTGCCAACTTTATGAGTGATAGAGTATTTCTTAACTACCGACTCAAAGAACCGGTTACAAAAATGTACCCTGATCACTTATTATGGCTCTAGGAAACCAAAACGACTAAAGATGTTTTCATGCAAAAATTTGATTACCACTCTATGATCGTTTGTTCGGGTAGCTATTGCCTCCACCCACTTAGACACATAATCTACTGCCAAGAGAATGTACTCAAACCTGAATGACGACGGGAAAGGGCCCATAAAATCAATCCCCCAAACATCAAATATTTCTACCACAAGAATAGGGGACATTGGCATCATGTCACGCCGAGACATCGAACCCATTTGCTGACAGCGCAAACAAGTTCTACAAAATTGATGGGCATCTTTAAAAATTGTGGGCCAATAAAACCCACTCTATAAAATCTTGGCGGCCGTTTTATGCCCACTAAAATGACCGCCACATGTAGAAGAATGACAAAATGTTAGAATGCTATGCACCTCACTCTCCGGCACACACTGTCAGATCACTTGGTCGGAGCAATATTTAAACAACTCCGGATCCTCTCAAAAGTAATGCCTGACCTGCGAAAAGAATCGATCTTTGTCTTGCTTAGACCAATTTCTGTGGAATTTGCCCAATGGCCAAGTAATTCACAATATATGCAAACCACGGGGGGCTCGCTTGTGACAGCTCAAAGAGTTGTTCGTCCAGAAACGAATCATGCAAAATAAGAGGGTCACTATTATAGTCAACGAGGATTCGGGAGAGATGATTCGCCACCACATTCTCAGATCCCTTCTTATCTCGGATCTCTAGGTCAAATTCCTGGAGCAACAAAATCCATTTAATTAACCTAGGTTTGGTCTTTTTCTTTAATAGTAAATACTGCAAAGCGGCATGATCAGTGAAGACTATGACCTTGGAACCTAGGAGATACGACCGGAATTTGTCTAAGGCAAAGACCACAGCTAGCAACTCTTTCTCAGTGGTAGTGTAATTCAATTGTGCATCCGAGAGAGTGCGACTAGCATAGTATATAGCAAATGGTGCCTTATTGACCCTTTGGCCCAACACAGCCCCGACAGCATAATCGGAGGCATCACACATGATTTCAAAGGGAAGCGACCAATCTAGTGATTTCATGATTGGGGCGGTGGTCAAGGCCATTCTCAGCGTTTCAAATGCCTTTAAGCATGCCTCATCAAAGACAAAAGGTGCATCCTTAACTAGTAAACTACACAAAGGACGTGATATCTTACTAAAGTCTTTGATGAACCTACGGTAAAAACCTGCATGCCCTAAGAAAGACCTAATTTGACGCACGGAATTGGGTGGAGGAACGCCTACAATGAGGTCAACCTTAGCCTTGTCAACCTCTATACCTCGAGGGGACACAATGTGTCCCAACATTATACCCTCACGAACCATAAAATGGCTCTTTTCCCAACTCAAGATTAGGTTTGCCTCAGTACATCATTATAACACTCTAGTGAAGTTCCTAAGGCATTCCTCAAAAGACGGTCCAAACACCGAAAAGTCATCCATAAAAACTTCTACGAATTTCTCCACCATATCGGAGAAAATGGCCATCATACACCGTTGAAAGGTTGCCGGTGCATTACATAGCCCAAAGGGCATGCGCCTGTAAGCAAAAGTGCCAAAAGGGCATGTGAATGTGGTCTTTTCCTGGTCAGCGGGGTACACCGGGACTTGATTATACCCCGAGTAGCCATCAAGAAAATAATAGAAACCTTGCCCCACTAACCGCTCTAGGATTTGGTCAATGCAAGGTAAGGGAAAATGATCTTTCCTAGTCTAGGAATTTAGTCTCCTATAATCAATGCACACTCGCCACCCAGTAGTGGTTTGTGTGGGGACTAACTCTTCTATCTCATTTTCAACAACGGTGATGCCCGATTTCTTGGGCACCACTTGTGTGGGACTCACACACTTGCTATCTGAGATGGGGTATATGATACCCATATCCAACAATTTCAATACCTCCTTTTTCACCACCTCTTTCGTTAGGATTCAGTCTCCGTTGCATTTCGCGAGAAGGTTTGGTGTCCTTCTCTAGGTGTATATAATGCATGCACACAGAGGGATCTATCCCTTTCAAATCAGCCATTGACCACCCTATGGCACTCTGATGTGCCACGAGAACACTCATTAACTGACTCTCCTGCTCCGCAGTCAAGTCAGATGCAATGATAACTGGTAAAGTCTCTTGGGGCCCTAAAAATGCATACTTGAGTGTGGCCGGAAGTGGTTTCAACTCAAGTGTAGGTGGTGTGACCAAAGATGGTGTGGCAGGCTCTCTCGATAGAGGAGGAAGTGACTCAAACCGGGCTTTCCGCGAAGGAAAATCCGGTGTAGAAGAAGAATTAAGCAAGACATTCAACTGACCCAGCAATATCAAAATTTTCAAACCCAAAATGAGCTAGACAAGCCTCTAAAGGGTCCTCTACAAGAATGGAGGGCAAAGCCTCCTCCACAATCTCATCCACAACATCCACTAATAAGCACTCCTCTCTCTCATGAGGTTGTTGGGATGCTTGGAAAACATTAAGTTTCACTTGTATGTTACCAAATGAAACTTCCATCACCCCGGTATGACAATTAATGCATGCATTGGCTGTAGCCAAGAAAGGTCGACCCAAGATCACCGGGATTTGTTTCCTAGAATTGGCTACCGATTCCATATCTAAAACCAAAAAGTCAACAGGGAAGTAGAACCTATCAACCTTAACTAGCACATCCTCAATCATGCCTCGTGGCACTTTGAGGGACCGGTCAGCCAACTGAAGAGTAACAGTAGTGGGCTTCAACTCGCCAAGCCCAAATTCCTCGTACACAGAGTACGGCAACAAATTGACACTAGCCCCTAAATCCAATAAGGCCCTATCAATGAAATGGTCCCCCTATAATGCATGCAATGGTTGGGGCTCCCGGGTCTTTAAGCTTAGGAGGTGTGTCATTCAACAAGATGGAGCTTACTTGCTCCGTGAGTAGGACCTTTTGGGACACGTGTGTCCTAGATTTACGCTTTTGCGCACAAAGGTCCTTCAGAAATTTGGCATATGAGGGTACTTGCTTAATCGCCTCCAGCAGGGGGAGGTTGATTTTTACCTGTTTAAAGACCTCCATCATTGCCTCCATAGATGCCGCCTTCTTATTAAAAGGGGACGGTGTATCAAGGCATTGGGGAAAGGGTGCCTTAGGCACATATGGTGCCTTGGGCTCAAGTGAAGTACTAGGGACTAAGTCATCCCTCTTAAGTGTTTCCCCCTCACCCTTGCTCTCACTAGGTGAACCACCATGGTCACCCTTTCTAACTCTAGTTGCATCAGACGCAACTGACTGAGGCTCTAACTTCCTACCATTTCTCAAAGCAACCACCGCCTGCACTTGCTCATGTTGCTTCCCATTCCCACCCGAACTCTCTGCCCCGTATTGTCCCTTAGGGTTGGCCACAGTTTGACTTGGTAATTTTCCCTCCTCTCTCCAATTCATGTTGTTAGCCATTTGACCCAATTGGGTCTCTAGCTTGGCAATAAAGTGAGTGTGGGAGTGAACTACCGGTGCTAACCCCTTAAGTTCTGAGAGAACTTCCAACACCTGAGTCTCAAAGGCAGAGTTGCCCTGAGGAACAGGCGAGGGTTGTGGTTGTGGTTGTGGTTGCTGGTATGGTTGTGGGGGTCGATAAGGTTGCGGTGGTCGGTAAGATGATTGGTTGGCAAAATTATTGAAATTCTGCCTTGGTGGTGGAGGATTGTAAGAAGTGCCTTGTGAAGGGGGTCTCCAAGAGAAATTAGGGTGATTTCTCCATCCCGGATTGTATGTGCTGGAATATGGATCATTACCCGGGTTGGAGAATCCTTGAGCCGCATTCACATGCTCTTGGACTAACTCCGGAAATTGTGATGCCGAAGGGCACTCACTCAAGTCATGAGTAGGGCTCGCACAAATAACACATGCCTCGTGAAATTGAGGCTGATCTTGCTGGGTAGGGACATGTCCCGTAGCTAATAATTGGCCCATCTTGCGGGACAATGCCTCTACTTGTTGGGCTAACTCTAGGTTTTGCCCGACCTCATAAATGCCCCCTCTTTTCGGGGCTCCAACTACTGGTTGCCGGACTTGCCGGGCTGCAGAGGCATGGTGAAGGGAATTATCACTTAAGTTCTCAAACAATTGCCATGTCTCGGCATCATTTTTAGACATAAATGTCCCACCATAGGACGAATCCACCATTTGGCGGTGCGGCTCAGTTAAGCCATAATAAAATGTTTGAACAAGTTGCCAATCAGGCACTTGGTGGTGGGGACACTGTTGAAGAAGGTCTCTAAGTCTTTCCCACGTCTCATGGAATTGCTCGCCATCCATTTGAGCAAAATTTGTGATGGCTCGCCTAAGTTGGTTGGTTTTACCTATGGGAAAGTACTTCTCCAAGAACTGTTGTTGTAATTGGTCCCAAGTTGTGATTGAATTAGCAGGTAAAAAATTTAGCCAGTGTTTGGCTTTATCCTTTAACGAGAATGGAAACAATCGCAACATTAAGGCCTCATTTGTGAAATTCTGGATCCTCACTGTCGAGCAAATTTCCAGAAATTCATTCAAATGCTTATAAGGATCATCATGAGTTAGTCCATGGAATGATGGGAGCATTTGTAAGGTGCTAGACTTACTCTCATAATAAGCAGCAGTGGTGTTGGGTAATTGGATGCATGATGGTGATGTATATGTAGTGGGTGTGAAATAATCCTTAAGGGTCCGGTTAGGCACATTCGGGACATTAGGATCTGCTATCTCTAATGGCTCAATGTATGAATATGAATACTCAAGCCTAGGAACACGAGCAGAAGTCCTAAGTCTCCTAAGAGTCCTTTGTAGTTCAAGGTCCAAACTCCACAATTCAGGGCGACAAGAACGGCGCCCGTGCATACACTACCCACACACACACAAAAAGTTCAACTCGGTGCACTAAGTTACGAAAGCAAAATGCTAAAGGAGAAATACTCACAGCGGTTTAACGAAAACACTTTACTCGTCTTGCGGATGCTTGACGTGTAGACGTTGTCTCCAACCTCTGTTTGAGCTTTGACTTTCGTTTTAGCACTTTGGTGCTTTGCTTGTGAGTGTTTGCTTCTGTTTACTCACTTTAGTGTTGCGTTTTTTTTAAAACTCGGCTGCGCTCCGCTTGCACTTCAATGATAGCTCCAATTTTAAACGCTCTGCACACTTAGCAACACAAAAGCATAAAATCCTAAAATAAAAATTAAAATAAGAATGTAACTTTAAATTAACTAATTTCGCCAGAAGTCCCCAGCAACGGCGCCAAAATTTTGATGGGTTGTTGAACACACCAAAATTAAATACTAAACTACACCAAATTCTTTTAGAATAATGGCAAGTCCAGGTATCGATCCACAGGGACAATTGTGAAATTAAACTAATTTAATTGTTAAATTCCTAAATTAATTTTGATAAAAGGATTGATTGTTCATAACCTAATTTAATAACAAATAAAATAAACTAAGGAATTAAATTATCAATAATAATTGAAATTAGGTTTACTGAATTGGGGAAAAATCCTAGGGTAGAGAATTCACCACTAACCACATAATTAGGGTTTCCAATTGAAATCAATTATGCTATGGTTTGAACGGATTAATGCTTCGCAACTACAAGCTCAAATCATTTAACAAGAAGATCATCACATTCAATGTACGAGCACGAACCATCTCAAGTAATACGAATCGTTCACTCTAAACTAAGGTAGTGATACGACTCGTTCCTCGTAGCATAGTTCGTCTCATACCTTGAATGTGAAGTAATAGAAAACACATGTATGGATAACATTCAACAATCACAAAAAGTCAAATATTCGAAGAGATAATGAAAAATATATAAAAGAAACTTCTAAATCACCATACAAATGTTCAAACCTTTACATAATTAAAAATCAAAAAGAAAACAAAATAATTACATGGCTAGGGTTTCATCAAAACCCTAGAAAAGAAGACTAGCCACTCATGGAGGAGTGGAAGGAGGTAGATGGAGAAGAAACCACCATGGGAGACATCCTTGAAGCTTTTTGTTTCTCTTCCCTTCCAAACCCAAGCCTCTTTCTTTAGGTCAAATCAAGTTTAGAACCCTAAAAAAACCTTTTCCTTGCATTTTTTATCCTTCTAATCTCGTCCAAACAGGTTTAAAACGTCGGGCTAACTTTCCCAGAAAAAGTCAACGCACATGCGGGAAAGTCAACTCTCTCCAAATTCTGTCTTTTTGCCCATTTTATGCTCCGACTATGTATAACCTGATTGATATTTAACACACATAAAGTATACGGTTTGACCAGCAAGTGAAGTTAAGAGATTGTAATTAGCAGGCACAATGATGTACATTTCGGCCTTAATCACTCTCTCTAAGGGATGTCCTCTCTCTCTCTCTCTCTGTCTCTCTCTCTCTCTCTCTCTCCACAAGTGTTTAACTCAAGATGATGAGAAGAAAATGTTTAATTGAACTCATATGGCCTATTTATATAACTGGATTAGCTTAAGTTAATTAATCTAGCTTAGGTTAATTAATTCTACTCAAATTTAATTAATTTATTCTAATTATTTGAATCCGCGTCAATTCTAATTAAATTTACCATAGGATTCTAAATATTCCATATAACATATTGACCTCGTTAATTTTGGGTTTTAACGCCATTAAGGCCTTCAATTTTCAGAATTTATTAGAGATCACAACAGATATTTCTACATCTAATAGATATAAACTAAAATATCAAAAGAATCACACAATTAACATAATATTTCACCTTAAGCACTCAATTAGCATTATTTATTAATAATTAATAGCATATTGCGTGTCGGGGTTATTACAACTGGTCATTACTCCATAGCCACAGGTGAAATCGTAATCACCCCCTAATTAGTTGCTTGATATCTGTTGAGAGTATATGTATTGTAAGAATAAGGGTAACCTACCAATAGGTCCTATTTTGGAGACTTATTACCCAATAGGTCCTACTTTGGAGACTTATTACCCATTAAGTCCTATTTGATAAATTTATTAAGTGATAAAGATAAATTTATCAGTCTTTTTTTTTATGAATAAATTTATAGTGATAAATTTATCATTCTCTTTGTTTTTATGAATAAATTTTTAGTGATAAATTTATCACTCTCTTATTTTTATAGTGTTAAATTTATTAGTTAGGACCTGTAGATAAATAAGTCTAATTGATAGGACTAATTGGTAAGTACCCCTAAGAATAATAATAATAATAATAGTATAAAAAAAAAAGAAAAATGTTTGGTGGCCCAAAAATATGTGGCTCGAATGGCTCGAAAATGGCAAAACGACGTCGTTTTATACCCAAAGCGACGTCGTTTTGGGTGTTTCGAGCCATTCAAGCCACATATTTTCCGGCCACCAACCACTGCCTGAAAAAAAAAAAATGTATGTAAATAGGATGATGAAGAAGAAAATTGAGATAAATGAAAGAGAGAAGTATTAAGAGAAACTAGATAAGATATACATACATCACTTTGGGTTAACTGTCGATCGTACTCTTGGAATTTTGTATCAGTAAACTCATGCATTCCATCATCACTATCATTTTCCAGATCTGAATCTAAATCATTATCGTATCATCTTCAAAAAAAAAAAAAATTTAATCGGTGTCTTCGATCCCTAATTCTCACTCCAATGCCTTCTTGGACCATGTTGGCGAAGTTGTTCTCTCCCTCAATCCGCGATGGCTTGTCTTGGAATTGAAACCCTATCCAATGTAAGGGTTTTTTTTTTTTTTTTCATTTTTATTATATGTATATATAAGTACATCAATATGGATTTCTTTTGCGAATTCTTAACCTCATTGAGCACTTAGGCGCCTTGAATTTGCCATCCAATGATTCCATCAGATGTGCTATGAAAATCTATTGGTTGATCTTTTATCATAGGAGCGGTATTTACTTTTAAGGTGGCAAGCTACATATGATGTCTCTGCTCTTGTAAGCAAAAGTGGTCACTTTCTAATATCTTATTTCTCTGGTTTTACTTGTTGAGGTTGGCTCCTTATCAACCTTGGGGTCAATGTCAACATAGGATTGAGTCATACAATATCAGCCCCAATCTTCTTGAAATCTGCAGTGAATTACTGATTACTTTTTACGGGTAGGTCTTTGCTTTCAATTTTTTTTTTCTTTTCTTTCATTGTTTTAATAAATGGTGGTCAGTTTTCATTTTGTTTATAAGTACCTAACTGCTATTAGTATTATTTTGGATCTTCAGTTTCTATTCTGTAACATTGATATAAATCATGGAGTACAGCACACTATACACTATCATATTATAGCAACATTTGATGTACGGTTCAAACTAATCTTTGCTTGAAAACAAATTTTCACTCTGATGGTCACTTGCTTTTTCGGGTACTTTACTGGTCAAACTATACTTGTCGGATATATTAATTTGGTTTCTAGAATTTAAGTTGATCCTTCTCTTAAAGTGCACAGTTTTGTTGGGTGCTTTCCTATCAGTGGAGAGTGATGAAAATGTTTACCATTTTTTTTATTTTCTCTTTTAGGTTTTTGAAGAATATAAGCTGGTCCCAGACACGCTTTACCTAACAGTCAATCTCATCGATCAATTTCTCTCAAAACCACATTGAAAAACAAAAACTCCAATTTCTTGGTGTTGCTTGCATGCTAATTTCCTTGTAAGTTCATTGTTGTTGCTTTTGGTGCCTTATTAACATTCATTTGAAATATCAGGGAAAAATGCATAGATATAATGTTCCAGATTCAAAAGCACTAATCTCATCGATCAATTCTCTCCAAAACCACATTGAAAAACAAAAACTCCAATTTTTGGTGTTGCTTGCATGCTAATTGCCTTGTAAGTTCATTGTTGTTGCTGTTGGTGCCTTATTAACATTCATTTGAAATATCAGGGAAAAATGCATAGATATAATGTTCCAATTTTCAAGATCATTGTTGTTGCTGTTCTTGATAGCTTACCTGGCTATTATATTTCTATCTTTAAATTACCTAAAGGGGTAGCAAGAGAAATTGAGAAGATAAATGCAGCATTCCTATGGGGTAGTTCAGAGCTAAAGAGGAAGATCCACTTGGTAAGTTGGAAGGAAATCACAAGGAGTAGAGATCAAGGTGGGTTAGGCATAAGAAGGGTTAGTGATATGAATGATTTCATGTTAGCGAAGTAGTGGTGGAGATATGGGGTGGAAGATCAATCTTTATGGAAGAAAGTTATTATTAGCAAGTATGGAGCAGATGGAAGAAGATGGTTACCAATGAAGGTTTTGGTTGGTAATGAGAGTTTATGTTTGGAGTGACATTTTAAATGTGGCAAGAACTAATATTGATTTGTTTCAGTTTTTATTTCAAATTTCAGATTGAAAGTTGGAAATGGGAATAGGATTGAGTTTTGGAATGATAAATGGTTCATGAACCTACTGTTAAAAGAGGAGTTTCCTAGGTTGTTTAGATTATCTGTGGAAAAAGGAAGGCACCTTGAGCAACTTTATGCACAGGAGGGACAAAACAGGGGATTGGAAACTCTTGTTTAGAAGATCACTGCTGGCTTGGGAGGAAGAGGAGGTAAGTAGGTTGCAGGAGCTAACTAGAGGTATACCTAGCCTTAATGTGGAAAAGATTGATTCTGCAAGCTGGTTTGCATCATATTTGGGGCTGTTCACAGTGGCATCAGTCAGAGCTTGGCATGAAGTTACCCAGGGGCCTAGATTGAAAATTCCTAGGATGTTGTGGAATAATGTGGCACCACCAAAAGCCCAGTTTTTATGTTTGTTGGCATGGAAAGGAAGGGTGAAAACTACAAATCTTTTGCAGAGATTTGGGGTGTTAAGTGACTCAATAGAGAACTTGTGCCCCTTTTGCAAGTCTCAAGCAGAATCAGTGCAGCATATATTTTTGCTATGTCCTAAGGTGTGGAAGGTTTGGTCGAACTTATTGCAATGGTGGGGATTTAGTTGGGTTACTCCTGCTTCAGTTGAAGGTGTGTTGCAATGGTGGTTGGGAACAAGATTCAAGAAGACAATGTTGAAGGTTTGGAGACTTGTTCCAGTTGCAATGTTGTGGTCAGTTTGGAGATTAAGAAATGATTGTATATTTAACGGCTGTCAATACAAAATGGATGAGCTTTGTGAAAGAGTAAAGGTTAGAGTTGGGATGTGGGTGAAATCTAATCTGAATGGTGTTCCCTACTCAGTGCATGATATTGTCGAAAATTTGAATCAAGTTAGATTATGTTTATAAGGTGGACGACTGGTTGAGACTTTATGTTTATTTGGTGGATGGCTGGAAGCTTAGTAGCATATTTGCTGGTATGT